>CAJQZN010010156.1:0-14278 GCA_907164685.1 Colias eurytheme | reverse complement strand
TGAAAACTTCTTCTGTAGGGAGCGGCATAATTTTCCAAATTACCTCGAATACACCCTTATCTTGATTTCTATAGTTCATAATTTATATACTTACCGAGTATATAAAAAGTGTTTTAGTAAAATATAAATACACATCAAATGGAGAACTTTTTCAAACATTAAAATAGCCAGCAATTTGTAACCATTAGGTACATTAAAGATTAACTGAAAATCAGTCGATCTATCATCGACTGATTTTCAGTTAATCTAACCTCTATAGGTTAGTTTCAATTCTACAGAATTGCTGCAAACCGTTTTCGATATATCTGAAATCTATAAGCCGGTATTGACCATATCATGTTATATACCTATATGTATATTGTGTAGAGCTTAATACTGTACTGATACTAATCTGCTTATGCCAATAGTGCGTAAATGTGTAGATTTTGCTAGGGATTAAGAAAGGAATCGATGATGTAATAAATGAACAAATTGAATAGGCCTAAGCGGAAAAGTTGAGACGAAAATATAGAGTGTATCTATAACATTAGGTACAATTATTGTGAAACAGCTACGAATACTGGGTAAATCTATTATTTGATAACACTATGTATAATATTTTGTATGAATTTAAACTATAGGTATTTGTAGTCGATGTGCCATTAATTAAATTAATATTATTATTTGGTGTAGTTTAATATGTTTAATAAAAACGTAGACTGTATTTGAGTGTGAAAATGCAAACATTTTGGCAATTACCTAACGTACGAAATAGTTAATACGTAATAACTACTTGATAAAACACACGACAATTTGAGAACATTGAATAACGAAATATTAGAATTAAGCCAAACAGCCGTGTTGTGTAATTGCAACTGCGAGGTCGGAGGCTGTATTCATGCTGTCAACAGAGCGCTCAGTATTGATTATGGAGCAAGCGATTTTTTTCTGAAACCAGGTCATAAAAACGTGCTTAAAGTACAAGTTTTATTGAAGCCAATTATTTTTGCTTAATTTCACGCAGCCTTCAAACGTGCTATCAAAGAGTTTGTTAATTCTACCTCAGTGATGACGCCAGTGTGTTAAATGACGTATATTGGTGTTTTCTTTCGATTTTATACTTAAATTTTCAATTAAAATTTTGTTTTATGCATTCGCAAATGAAAATATTATTGAACACCTTTAAAAGACAATAATAAAGGCTTTCCGGTAAAAATGATATTCCATAGTACCTACCTACATCACAATTTCCGAGATCTTCCTTTTTTCTATGCAAAGTTACATACAATTCTCATCAGCCCTTTTTGCGTTTATATCAACAGAAAATTTCCATTTATAATTTAAGTACTTAGAATGTCTTACGTAAGTAAATACAAGAACTACGTATCTGAAGTGATTACAGATATTTAGACAGACATGAGACAGACTTTCCACAAAGATGCAGTTTCTTAGATAAATAAGAACTCTATTTAGTTAATGTTATTTTCTTGGCTCTTCACAATAAATTCCACATAAAGGCAGACACACGGCAAGCGACTCGCGAGTAATTTTCTAAGAAAATTTAATTTATGACAAAGTGTCTTGGTTGCGGTCTCTTATATCGGTGAAAGGCGGTTACAGTAATTGTACATGTTTTTAGTGCTTATTTTTCTTAATATTGGAGAGACGCGACGCCTAGAAGTATCTTGGATAATAATGTTTCAAATATGTTATTTCCAAGGAAGATTAATTAAAAAGGCGCAAGGAAGCCTTCCATAGATAAGTAAAATATTAAGTTCAATTATTTAACTCTTGTTAAAAAAAATCTCGATTATCAAGTAGTAAAAAAAGCATTCCAACATTTATTATCAACCCTATTTAGTATCATCATATCACATATGTATAGTACAGGTTCGTAAAAGATTTCGTTTGTAAAAGAAATAAGAACTAACAAATGAAATTGTCTCGAGTACGTAAATGTGAAAACTAAAAACATTTAGAAATTTTGCACGACTGTGCATTGTAATAAAAATGTAAAAATGTACCTATTCATTTAAAAAGACTTTGTTTCTACTATGAACAGAAAGATTTAAATTTCTTTTGAGGACTTAAAATCTGCTCGAAATTTAATGTAAAATGTTTTACATAGAATTGAATGTTTTTTAACTTGTATTAAATTAGTTATTATATAAAGTTTAATTTATGAACCAAAAAACTCAAAGAAGGCGTTGTTAATTAGTAAGTAACTTATATACTTATTTCATCTTTTAAATATGTACTTATATAATATTTGTAGTCAAGATCGATTCTTGTTTAATGAAATTTTTATTAACTAATCAATGTATACCTACGAATCGAACATGATGAAAAACATAATACATTTACACATTTTTAGCGTGGTTATTACTTACTGTTGTGACTGCACAAACATATTAACACTACAAACATGATATTATACAAAATACAATTAGGATCTTTTATTTCCGTGCGAGTTGGTAAGTTCGCATAGCAAAAATGGCGGACACAAAGTTCAGCAATAGGACTACATCACGTCCAAATTCGCGACAGCTGCTCAAATATTGCCGGCAACTCAACGCAACATGTTGTTTTAATTGCTACTATTAATTTCATACTGAATATGAATACTCTATACATTCATGATTGAGAGACAAATTGGGTATTAAGTATTGAGCCTGGATTTCGGAATTAAATTTATTTTACGTTCAACAAATTTGAAATCTGTGTTTGGCTTTTAATAAAATAATATTGTAACAAGTCGTTGTAGAAAGCCTCCGAAATGTAGCTACATTTAATATAGGTAGTATTTGTTTTATTTAAAGGCTGTAGATTTTCTCAAGGTTATAGACACAGTTTGTATTTTCTGGTAATTTAATTTAATCTTACAGTAAATTAACCAGAGGTTATGTAATTTGTATTACGTACTCCAATTTCCATGAATCCGTTCCACAAAATGTAAATGGTGAGTATCTCAGAAAATTATACCCTTGTTATCACAAATTTACAATTATAATTATCTTAATATCTTCCACGCTAAGTGCAGAAGTTATCTTAAGTTACACAAGAAAATTAGATGATTTGAAATTTTTAATTTATCTCGTTTGATATAGGTGAAAATTTGTGTTTTGCTTAGTCATCCAAAAACAAAACTTGTAATGTAAATTAACATAAATATATGAACTTATCATACTAAAATTATGCGAGGTTCTAAGTCCATATAAAATAAACTTCCTGATAAAGCAAAACTGGCCACCAATTCATTGTCTAATAAATAGGTAATATTGGCTCTACTCGCAGTTTATCTTAGCCATAATATTTCATATTTTATTTATTAAAGTAGTGACCATTACTGCAAAAAGCTTTGAGCGTAATATCTGTGGTAATATAATGTTCCTGATCAACTCAGATACTATTATAGAAAACTTCTAAATTAGTTTAGAATTGATAGAGCAGCACTGAGCAGCAACGTCATGAAATATCTAAACAACAATTCATGTTGAATAAAAAAATTATATAATATAAGTTTTAATTACGCTGATTAAAATTTGATTTTAATAATAACATTTCCCAGAAAAGGAATATATATATACAGATAAAATTCCAACGTTTGCTGTGTAAACATATTCGAAATAATTTTACTGAAATGTATCTCCATTTAGAATTGATACAAATGTATTAATAAAATTATGCTAAAGTGTTAACAATGACAGTAAAAAGCTTTTCCCAAAGGTCTTTAAGGGTGCTTGGTAGAGTAACGAAGCTAATGACTCCTCAGCCATTTTATAATGAGCACCAAATAAGCCGCCCGTCTATTTTCTGACAACTGGGAAAATATTTTTAAAACCTGTTGTTTAACATAAATACTAAATAGAATTTCGTTTGTTTTTTAAAAATGTTTCCTAATACATATTATAAAGCTGAAGAGTTTGTTTGTTTGTTTGTTTGAACGCGCTAATCTCGAGAAATACTGGCCCGATTTGAAAAATTATTTCAGTGTTGGATAGCCCATTTATCGAGGAAGGCTATATCTATATATCATCACGCATATATTAGGTTACTAAAAATATAATTGTACAGAAATTCAAATATGAATCCTCACTGCCAATGCGTTGTAACCACAGAAGTCTTAAAAATACAAACATATCGCAACATGTGATTTGTGAAGAAAACTCATGTTCTATTTGTAAAGTTTATTTATATATAATAATAACTATAAACTGTAAACAATTCCCTCGATAGCCTTCAAAGTGTTGACATAGAAAATGTGAACATAAAGCAAACAGTTTTAAAAGATTGAAAGGAGACTGAAACAAAGTGCAGTGTGATATAAAACTAAACGCAGGGCAGAAATAAGATTACACTTCCAGTAAAAGTGCATTTACATAATAATAGAGCTTGAATTATTCATATTGCTTCAGCCAAAAGACTGTGATGATTTGTTAACTTTCATGTGTTATAACACAAGGAAAACATGCCTCAATATATGCATATGGTTAGACCCAAAAACCCTTTAGAAAGGGAAGGTCGTGGAATATTTTCATTTGAAAAGCTTTGTGATATTTTTGGTGTTTTGTTTATTAGAAGTTGCCTATATACCGGTATTATGTATAGGAAAACTCAATAAACCCGACAAAAATAGTGTTTGGTCGAGAAAATATCTTGCTTTTTCACATTAAGATTTTTAATTGAAAATCACTGAAACTCTACATTGTAATTTATAGATACATGAAGTCGATAGTTATTTAACATTCCATTTTGTAACCAATCCGAACATCAAATTTTGTAAGCATGTATATTGTCTGTGCAATCATCATCATCATCATCAGCCCATATACGTTCCCACTGCTGGGACACGGGCCTCCTATGAGGGTACAGGCCATAATCCACCACGCTGGCCAAGTGCGGGTTGGCGGATGACACATGACGTCGAACTTTTGATTCTTCGACATGTCGGTTTCCTCACGATGTTTTCCTTCACCGTTCGAGCAGTGGTGATGTTACAACATGCGCAGATAAATTGAAAAATCAATTTATTTCCTGCGCGCTCGCCTGGTCTCGCCTCGTCTGTGCAATATTATTACCATACTTTGGATTTATAAAAGTTAGGTATAGGAAAACATGCGTTGTAGAGCGTAAGTATGCGTTTATGTTTAATTGTTTATCTCATCAATTTTAAACTCATTACTTTTATCCTACATAACAATAAAACCTCGTGCAAATGAAATTCATAATTCTTTATTAACGATAAACATAGTATAAAGATGTTACATTTTTTTTAGTTACAGTAAGTACAGCATCTTTAGTCGTTATTCAAAAACAGCATGCAAATTTTTACTACAAAGAAAATTTGGGAATAACATTCTTTGTAAAAACCTAATACGAAGAAAACACGGGTATCCCATAGATATCGTCTAACTACAAGTATATACACTCAATGTTGCGTTTACAAAGGACTAATGTACCATGAGAGTGCACATAACGTTTAGCAAATTGAATTCCAGTCGCCATTAGAGTCATTTGAATGCTACTCACATCGTAATCAAGTTAAGTGGAATGATTGGAAATTTTCGGATGATAAGGTGCTTTAAATTGATTGATGTATTATGTTACGGGTAAACAAAGGTGCGTGAAATTAATTACCGATTGAACATGAATATGCGAAATAATTACCGTTAAGAATACATTTTTATGCGTTAAAATTTGAGAGATATTCCGTCACAAAATTTACGTGTTTATGGTAGTAGTACCTACAATTACAGAAAAACATTAACACTGAAAATGAGGGCAGACAATCATTCATCTTCGACTAAATAAGCTGACATTTAGTATCGTAGGTACCTACTTAGAAATAAATAAAACTTCGCAAATACAAAAAATAATGAAAAGTATATCCTAACTTCAAAATTACCGTAAACATACCTACTCAATATTAATTACATAGTGAGATATTGCTATTCGATTTTTATTTTTAAACATATATATAGATTTGTGCCTAATAGTTCACGTCCTATATATTCTTAACTAGAAATCAATTGCAGCCAATATGCGCAATAGACTGCATTTGACAAGCTCGTAATGATTAATAGAAACAACTGCTGTTGCGTTTCCGACTGTTATTAATTCTCAATTATCCAATAAATTATAGCCAGCTATCCAGTATATCTCTCCTAGGGATGTAACGATACCGATACCTATACCGATATATCGGCCGATATATCGGCAAGCCGATATATCGGTATCGCCGATAATAAATCAACCGATACCGATATTTTTTTATTAAATTTCTTTCTTTTCTTTTATGTTTTTGCATTGTATTCATTCATATTGTTTTATTTCTGTTTCTGTAATAGTGTTAAGGAAGAGCGGAACCTCCTGACACAAGCATTTTATTTGCTTACTAGGAGTGTTCCAATCACAAATTTGTTTATGTAAAGGAAAGAAATAAATAATTTTGATTTTTTTTAATTTTTAACGTGATAATGTTTTTAAAATCGTTTTAGTCGGGTGACATGTTCATAAACTTGTGTCACACCAAAACCTCACGAGCGCGATCGCAGGTATAACGAGAGAGAGACGGACCGATCTCCCGTTTCATCTCGAGCGCTGCCACTGCATTATGTTATCACGTAAACATCTCGATCGTAAACCTACTTTACAAACAACCAATTTTTTTGATATCAAATAATTCAAAAACCCGCGCCCAATGAACGATGCGGGAGGCCGCCCGCGCGTGCGCACTTTGTTTTCTGAAAAAACTCTACCAATAGTAAAATTTTATTAGGTACTGATTATATGTATATGTATATTACTAAAATAAATGGTTTTGTTGTTTTTTGATTTGGCATTTTTATTTAAAAGAATACGATTAACAGTTGTCTCTGTTAAATGTTGGTAACTTTTTATGCATAATTCACTATTTATTTTTCTACCAAGCCATCGATATCGGTATCGGTATCGGTATCGCCGATACATTACTACAAATATCGGTATCGGTATCGTATCGGCAAAATCATGTATCGTTACATCCCTAATCTCTCCCATTAAAATAGCACATCACTTTAAAATAACCATATACACATAGTTATTTAATAAGTTTGAAGGTGTACTTAAAAACTCATGCTTCAGGTTTTTCACACCCACTTTTCGCAAATATACTTAGAATACCTTATACAGACAAACCACACAAAATAAGCTGCTCGTTATAGATACGAACTTATTAAATGGTAGTGTTAATCTCCTTTGAAATGACGCCATTCAGCATCACCCCATTATCAATCACAAAAGAGGAACCCGTTATACTTCTTGCTTTGTCGCTAGCTAAATACAGAACCAAATCCGCTATCTCACTCGTTTCTGATATTTTACCTAAAGCCGCAGCTTTTGTGAGCCTTTCGTATGTTGAAGTCCTTTCTTTTTCATTTTGAAAACTATTCTCGAAATATTCCGTTTTAACAGGGCCAGGGTTAATATTATTTACACGAACACCTTTTCCGCCTAATTCCATAGCAATGCTTCGCATAAAATGGTCCAGGGCTGCTTTTGATGCGCAGTAGGTGAAATTATATGGAAACAATGTTTGGCATGCCCCTATACTGGATATATTTACCACGTTTCCTCGACTTTCAATGAGGTGGGGAAGTGATAGATGTGTAAGAAATACAGACGCGCGCAAATTAATAGCCATCGTTTGATCAAACACGCTCATGGCATTTTCTGAGAGAATACTCGCAAACGATACTGTGCCAGCGTTGTTTACAAGTATATTTAGTTTTCCATAATGCTTTATCACTTCATTTATTGCCCTTCTAGTATCTGAATCATTGGTTAAATCGGCCACAACAATTAAAGGGTCTCTCCCATATTTGCGACATTTATCAAAAACGTTTTTCAGCTTGCCTTCGTTTCTTCCAATAATTGCAACATCAGCTCCTTCTTCCGCGAATTTGATAGCAATTGCAGTCCCAATGCCAGAACTTGCACCAGTCACTAAAACAGTTTTATTATTGAATGACATATTTATTCGCTCAATTCACAACACATGGACTTGTGTGCACTTCTAAATGACAATGGCATCGAATTTTATTGTTAATTTATTTTGAAGCAATTAACACAAAGTGATAAGATTAAAATAATTTAACACGTAGGTGTACGATGTTCAAATTTCGCAATTAAAATATTGTAGAACATTTTAAGTAAAAGTTGATCTTATTGCAGGTGCATTAGATTTGAATTTTAATTTGATTTAAAAATAATAATTCACAATCTAGAATCTAGATTGTAGCAATTCACTAGAAATGATTAGGTAATATTTTTAAAAGATAAATCAAATCCGAGACACGAGGAACTATCAAGGACAAGGGTCTTGTGAAGGAATTTTGTATGTAGTCTCTATCTAAGTTTGTTATATTGTATTATCAGTTACTAGCTGCTCCCCGCGGTTTCACCCCCGTGGCTCCGCTCCTGTTGGTCGTAGCGTGATGATATATAGCCTATAACCTTCCTCGATAAATGAGCTTTCTAACACCGAAAGAATTTTTTAAATCGGACCAGTAGTTCCCGAGATTAGCGCGTTCAAACAAACGAACAAACTCTTCAGATTTATAATATTAGTATGGATTAGTTGAGTCTTTGTTGGCCTTACTGATATTGTGAACCTGAAAGACATTTTAAAACAAATTCATAATGGGAATATAAATAACTTAGAAACTTCATCATGGATTTGAAGTTTGCTTTTGTTTAACGATCAAAAATTGCAAACAAACTTTAAACTTAATAACTTCGGCCTTGTGAAACAAATTTCTATAATAATAATTAGTTAAGAGGTACATTCAGGGCTTCTGGTTCTGTTTTACATAATAATAATCTCAACCATAACTGAGACGTTAATTTGCTGGTCACAAGAAATAATTCTGGAGCACGAGTTCGAGTTGTGAAGTTAAAGGTTTTCTGAATTATGATTTTGAACGTGGTTTACTTTTAAGACAGTAAAAGAGAATATTACAAGAGTCGTTGAATCCATTGAAAATATCAAATACAAATTATTTTTAAAGATATTTCAATCAAATCTTGTTATTGATCAAATTATGAGTTTCGTAATTCACCTAATTAATTAATCAATCAGTTTTATAGGTATCTATGAGGATATATTTTTTGAAGTGAAAACTTCTTTAGCGGCGTTGAGCACTTTTTCTGTAATGGGTATAAAATCTTAAACTCGCGTCAGGACACGTGACCTGATCGAAAAAGCGTAAGACGGGTGGAGAGTAGACAGCTATCCCCTCTCTACTACGCGCGTTTCTCTACTTCTGCTGGCACTCCCGGAGTGCAACCTGTCTTTTTTATAGGTAGTAAGATATTTATTGACGTGGCCGGAGCTGAAGAGCGTAGCCCAAGACCGAACGCGATGGCGGCGCACTGTGGACGCCTTCTGCCCCACATAGGACCTTAAGTCAAGTAAGTCAAGATATTTATTCTTGTGTAGTAACAATAATTTCACCCAGTGCAAGCAAGCGGAGATGCACAAGGACTCCTATTATAAATAACTACGTGAAATCGGAACTCCTTGAAATAAAAGGAAACACAAAGTACATCGTAGTTCCTTGTAACATCAGTCGCATAGTTTAGTAATTACTTGAACAATTATTGGCATTTAATATTACATTATATGCATTTTTTATAATTAGGAAATGAAGTGTAATAGTATTTTGTGTAATATTTAGGTTTGTTATTATTTTTTATGTTTATGTGTCTGATTTTTAATTTAAAAAAAACGATATTCAGTTTCAACTGCATTCCAATTTCCAGTTTCTGAGTTCTTTAAATTAACTTTCTTTATTCAATTTTTTCTTTTACCAGGATCACACAGAAAAGAAACAATATATACTTATGATACTTACACAATACACACCCACAAGCTCTACATAATTTTGTACATTTAAAGGTCTTAGTTAAAATATTATTATCGCTACTTAGACGCATTCATTTTCATCGTAGAATAAACTGCATTAAATGCGTTTATTAAGTTACAATTTTTGGATAAAAATGGGGCAATAAAATACGTTTAAAATATGTCGCAGATATCTACGTAAGTAGAACACATTGATAAAAAGACAATAACGCCATGAATCATGATCATGATGCAGGATACATCCATTGCACTGAAAATATTTTAAAGCCAGCCGACTATTTGAAATATTAATCCACGGGGATTAAATCGCGGGTAAATTAAACTAGTATTAAATCTTCTCTATCTCTACTCTACAAATATGAAATTCTCGTGTCACAATCTTATTTACCATACGTCTCCGAAACGGCTGGACCGATTCTCATAAAATTTTGTGCCTATTGGGTAGATGTGAGAATCGGCAAACATCTATTTTTCATATATCCCTCAGTGATAAGAGTAAGGCAGAACACATTTGCGGGGACAGCTAGTAAATATATAGACCTATAGTAACCACAGATTCCATTCCACTGTTCATTTCGAGTTATGAACAATTGCAAAGTTCAAAATTACTGTTTGCGATGCTTTTCTGCGTGATATGTTTGCTTTATATGCAATGTTGCCAAGGACTTCATAAACTAGCTCATGCATACAACTTTGCTTGTGTTATTAAATTGTTCGGATACAAAATATACAAAAACATATTTTATAAGAGGAATAGAGTTTCACATAGCGTATGAAACGCTTAATATATGAATATAGAGTTTTTTTAGATGATTTGGGAAAATAGAAACAAAGAAAGCAAGTATTATTTGTTTGAAAGGTTCATTGATATGATCAAAAAACTCGACAGTAAAGTTCCAGTTGCTTTTTCATGAAATCACCATAGGTATTATATTTTTAATTAAATTAATCTAATTACTGAATTACGAAAATAAATAAAGACATGGGCTACGGAGTAGATGCATTTCACACCTGTTTCCAATCATCGATTTTTCTTTATTTGCGATCAATCTTCTATGTCATGCCAAACTCAGTAGTACTTTTGACTCTACCGTGGTTTAAACTTTAAACCATAGTTTATAGTATAAACACTTATATACGTTTAAAACCTCAGTTTCCCTTTCATGCGTTTATTATACACTACATAACAGAAGTTCAACCCTGAACTTTACTATAACTGTATAAGCCACTACATTTAAATTAAATTGGATAATTTATTTGGTGAAGTCCTGCCTTTTACATTTAAATTAAAAGAGTGGAAACTTATCAAACGGCAATATGGCTTCAAACTCGTTTCTTTTTATTTCACAAGTTAAATTGCGACTTGATTGCATGAAGCAAAAAATACAATGTAGGTACCAACAGTGAGCGGAGAAAAAGTTATAGGTATTACATACCAGTATTTTAAATGTAAAACTTTGCATATTCACAGGTTAGGTATCATAGGTTGCAGGTGTATTTATTACTCTCGGTTTGTTATCGGATAATTTGGTACATACAATTTTTATACAGAAAGGCTGTCAGGCAAAATTGATTCTGACTATAAACCGATTATTTTGGAAACGTAGATACTACTTTATACTATTTTTAATATCTAAATAGATTTCGCAGTGATCTTTTTCACGTCACGTTATCAACTCTCATTGCAAGTATTTTCTGAAAGAATTTCAATTGTTTTTATTTCTCAGATAAGAATAGAGATAATGACGAAGACAAAACAGAAAATTCTTATAGTCTGTATATTCAAATTCAATGAATCACTAATTTATTTTTTTATGCATATTAAATAATTTTCCTGTACCTAGGTTTGAAAGATAATAGTAAAATACTACTAGGATAGTATTATATTATTATCTGTTGTGCAAATTATGCATTTTCTTCATTCAAAAAGGGATTAAATATTAATAATCCATTTGTGCAACGATGTACTTTGAATACAAAAACATTATATTTTCCTTCGTTTAAATAAATTGCGACCTTTTTATTGTTTAAGTCGAAGATAGTACCAAAGTAAACGGGAAACGCTCCAAAACTCGAAAGGTTTGATGAAGGTCTCGTAAAGAATAAAAAACTTTTGGGCACGTAGCTTTGTTATTTTCACATTGAAACTTGGAAATTTGACAGTAAAGTGAAGGGAATATTGTAATGATATAAATCGTACTTACTTACTATTTTACCATAACTAATCCTTAAAAATATAAGCTTCAAATTTACGTAGTAGCACAGAAATAGTGCCTATCTAACTATTTAAAAATATTGTTATTTTTTTTTAATTTTATATTCAAAAAAACACATTAAAACGCTGTCGATTATGTTGATTTTAAGCATCAATATGTATATGTAAAATCTAAATAAAACACAAGACAAGTCCTTTCATATATAGATAGAGCTTTTAGGAGGAATAACTGAATGTCCATGAGCGAACCGTGGATAGAAAGCTAGTCTAATATAATTTTTTGAATAAGAAAACTTAGAATATATGGGTTCCGGGTTTTCTTTGAAGACTTATACTAATCAAGATGAAAGTTATCTTATTCATTTTCTATTTGGGTACATCTGACCCGCATCGTCTTTGATTCGTAGGGCGATAGAATCTTTTCACAATAAAGTGAAAATCTATTTTGCTTTGCATACAAAATCTTCTCATCCGAATATAATTTCCTTGGTAATTAGCGGTATTAATCTCGCATAGAAATGGGTTTTTGTTGTCAATGTATTTAATTAAGATACTTAAAATTAAACTAGACTTAAAATGCATTGCTGAAAACGACATCAAAAGCCTTTTACAGAAAAACAGACAGAGACACTACAGCATAGTAAATGGCTTTAAAATTATTATAACGATGTTCCTACTACGTAGTACTGATAACCCACAAAATTACACTTAGACTATGAGTAGCAAGTCACAATAATCCCTTAGTAGCTTATAATCCGGATTAGTATAGGACATTTTTTATCCCACTTCCGCGTAAGATAAAATAGGTGAAGGATAATATACTTCATTGCGCAAAAGCACGTAATTTTATATTATCTACTAGCTGCGCCCCGCGGCTTCACCTATTGGTCTTAGCGTGATGATATACCTATAGCCTATAGCCTTCCTGGATAAATGCAGGACTATCTAACACTAAAAGAAATTTTCAAATCGGACAGTAATTCCTGAGATAAGCGCGTTCAAACAAACAAACAAACTCTTTAGCTTAATAATATTAGTATAGATTTGCCTTTTAAGGAAATGCCAGCGTCATTGCCCAAAAGCACATCTCTATGTATTTTGGTTTACTTGCGTTATACATTTCAGGATCACAGGCATTTTCGTCTCTGTGGGCTTTATTTTAGACGCAACTTTAATGTTCGTTGAGCCGTTATTATTCGGTTGTCGGCTGAGTTGATTCTCAGTCCGTTTATAAAACATTGTTCATGCAGGCGAGCTTTAATACTGTAATAGGGGTCCTTGTACATATAAAAATAGCCGGTGGATTAATTATGTTTATAAACTCGATTTTCAGGTAAAGGTCACGTATTTACTTTATAATGGTGTCATTTTAGTTAAAATATTGGTAAATAAATAAATACTGTAAGTGCAGGTACAACATATAAAGATGATTGATAATTATTGAATGATAAACGTGTTTTCAAGTAACTTAGGTAAATCTAATATTAGTTATAAAATTACCTTGATTACCACAGTACCTTAAGATATTTAATAGAACTTAAGTATAAGTAATTTTATTTATAGGATACTAGCGGTCCGCCCCGGCTTCGCCCGTGGTACATATTTACGTTTTCTCTACATAAAAACCATCCTCGTACTTCAAGGAATATAATAAAAAAAGAATTATCGAAATTGGTTCAGCCGTTCTCGAGTTATGCGCTTACCAACACATTTTGCGATTCATTTTTATATATAAGAAGATATTTGAGTTAGAGTTTATAATTATAAATATAAAAGATTTATTGTGATACGAGATCACAACTATATGACGTGATTTATTTGCTCCAGCTAGGTCAATGTTAAACCTTGACCACAGATCTTTCTAAGTCTCTTTTCAAGGATAGAAATATTGTCCATGTTGCATAAAAATTCATGATGGAAAATCTTCCCTTCATTATGGTAAGGGATAATAAGGTATTATTAAAATGAATAAGGTAGAGCAACTTAAAAAAAATCACAAATACACGTACATAATTTACTATACTTATATGATGGTAGAAAGTTAAAAATGCGACGATTTCATGAAATATTATTGATACATTCTATTAGGAGTAGAATATTCTAGAATAAAATAATGAACAAATATTTTAATTGCATTATAATTCTTGTCATGAAAAATAACAGAAACAGATTGTATTTAC
>CAJQZN010010155.1:0-20075 GCA_907164685.1 Colias eurytheme | reverse complement strand
TAAGTGTTAGTTATACCAAGTTTGGATTTATGTTTTATACAATAATACATATATCTATATAGATTCAATGTCATTTATTGTATTTCGTTAATATAAAGGTCATTTAACAAAATATATTAATAATCCTACGTAAAAGGTTTGGGAATATTTTTAACACTTTTTATAGAATAATAAAAACTATAGTGTGGATTAACTGCCGATTTATCAAAACAGCTTTAAAAATATTCCAATTAAAAATAAGGATTATATTTTACGTTGTTTGTCTCTATGTTATAGAGCTATGTCTTATGAATCTTACCTTGACATCCTTCATACTAAAAAAACCTGAATTTATTATCATGTGTTCGAGAAGCTTATAAACTTAATTTAGATTTTTCCATGACTAACTTTTAGTAATAATACTGCGTTTAGAAACAAAACAACTAGTTATGTCCGCTCATCGTTTTCGTGGGAGTTCATATAGTTCTATGTATTGTCCTCTATTTTCCAGATAATTCCATAAAATTGGATCAGTTGTTTAAAAGATAAGTCTGGAGTCTGGACAAGAAAATAACAATTGATTGTTTAAAAATATTATCGCGTTCAAACAAACAAACTCTTCAGCTTTATAATATAATATATATAATATATTTATAATATATGTAAAGGATGACTTAACATCTGGTGGCTGGCTTACTTTAAAATAGAAATCCATTCAATTGCATCCAGTATTAAGAAATTAAGTATTATTATTGATATTTCATTTCAATTAATTAGTTTCAGATACAACAGGAAATTAGACAATATAGTAATGTAGTAGACGTGTGCATGTGTATAATCGTTGTTGGCGCTACTATCCAACTTTGTAATAAGATTATAGATATTATTTAAATTTACTTAAAGAAGAGGTTAATTTCACAGCAATACAATGTTTTTCGGTTCTTCTGGCAGTCAAAACGTATTTATATAACGGAAAAATTATAATGTTTTTACAAAATCATATTATAGGTACCTACTTAAACTGTCGAAGGGTATGTTACTTTGCAACTGTGCCCTTTGTTTTATTGAATTACTTTGAACTAATTTGCATGCTTTATAATGTTTTTCATTAAAAATACATGTTTTATAAAATAGTTGTTGATGATAGTTAAAAAACTTCCAACAAACATATAAAATCTTAGTGATATAAAATACGTTATAAGTAACAAACTAACAACCATAAAGACACTTAGGCAACAACGTATAGTTACCTATAGGCTATAACAGCGACAAATAGGTACTTCGACTCTATTTTTTATTTATTTTATTGTTTAGGATATTATCTACATACGTTGTTTGTAGTTACCTTCTATATATCCTTATATGTTTACCTTCTTTGTGACTAGGTTTGAATAGCTCTTAATTGAGCCTTGAAACACACAAACATTTAGTTGAAAGAAAACGAACCAGTAAGCTATGTGAAAATGACTCTACTAGGAGACTAATGGAGACTTATCTACTTAAAGTATGAAATTCCTGAATGGCTATGCCCATCAAAGATGTAAACAGTAAACGAACCAATGAACTAGTTCAAATGTATTTCAGCAAACGCTCAAATAACAAGGATAACTTTCGTATCCGCCGCAGTTGCATCGGTTGCATTTCCGATAGAGTTGGTACACTCTGTGTACATAGAATGGCCTTGGGCACTATTATTTTATTGTTTAAATTGTTTATTACATTCGTGTAAACTCAACTCATACACTTTTTTACCCAACTGCGAAAGAAGTATGTGTATATTTCTTTGGCCCTACAGGCCAAAACGCTGGACGGATTTTGACTTATGAGGTGTCGTTGTAAACATCAGGTAGTGACTTAGGCTAATTAGCAGTCGTGTAATTAGTCATAAAATTATGTGGTTCAGCTGAACTGATTCGGAATAATATTATCTAGATCATAACACCTAAATTAAACACCTTCAAAAAAATAATGTGCCTGATTTGTAGATGTTCATTAATTATAAATATTTTTGAAGAAAAGATCCTTAAAAGGGACCAAATTTAGTTCCACTACCCGGTTTAACGAACGTTGAAAATAGCCCTCCGCGTGACATTTTTTTAAAGTATAAAGTATCATTGAATTATCTTATAAATAAAGTATAATCGTAACACTGAAGAATTGATTCCCGAAGGAACTGTTAAATGAAAAGCACATCAGTTTTTCCATATGATAGACGATCGTTGTTTGCAAACTTACTTGATCGTTCTAGCCCAAGAAAATGCGTCTCATGAAAAATTTAAAAAATGATAATCTCAAAGTGACGATCAAAACTGTTTTGCTAATAAATCACGACTGTAAATACCCATGTTTATTAGTGTACTATTAATTTTGAAGCCTACTATCTAACGTAACCTAACAAAGCATTAAATTAGCAATGTATTAGCAATTCAGATTGTAAGTTAATTTTGGGAGTTTAATTAAAATCTACTTAGGTACATTCTATTTGTTTTGATATAAGTCTGTGCTGCTACATTTCGCGCGGAAACAAATCCTGCTGGATTGTTTCCGCCAGGATTTTTTCAGTAAACCTATCTTTAATAGATTTTTTAATAGACTACATTTATTATAAAATTGGTCTCATTCTAATATCACGCCGGTGAAGGTCAACCTATGTTAGGATCTTCGACCATTATTACTTTCTATAATTCCTATAGGAATTAGTTACATTATTATATACGTATACTAGCGGCCCGCCCCGGCTTCGCCCGTGGTACATATGAAAAATAGATGTTGGCCGATTCTCAGACTTACCCGATATGCACAGAAAATTTCATGAGAATCGGTCCACCCGTTTCGGAGGAGTATGCAGACTAACATTGTGACACGAGAATTTTATATATAAGAAAGATATTACATGAAACTGACAAGAAATAATTATAAAATAACACTCCTATACGTTTAAGATAGCAATGACGAAGTAATGCATCATACTCTTTTTCTAATATAATAAAATACTAGATGTAGCTCGTGTTAATTTGATTGTTATCTATGTTACTGTAAATTTTCTTCCAAAACCATCCAGCAGTATTTTCGTGAACGAGTGACAAACATCCAAACGGTATCACAAACTATCGCGTCATTATAAGTAGGATGTGTTTTCGCCAAAAATTAATACTTTAATTAAATCGTAATTATGTACTGGATATGCCTGCAACAACAACCAATCGCGTCAATAGTATATTGATGCAATTAATAATGGACTTGTTACATACGTAACGTAAATATTACGTTTAATAAACGACGTTTGTTAAAATAATCATTACAAAAACTTATGTCGCACAAGAAATTATAGAATATTAGATATTAATATTAGTTATATGAATAAATTTCAAGATTATAACTAGCTATATTAAAAAAAATGTGTACGTCGTTGTTTATACAATTATTGTTCATTTGAATATCATAATTTCCATTTTTTATTTGCATTGAATGTAGGTAAGAAAGATCAAGGTTTATTTTAACGCATTTCTAGTTATAAGTAGGTAAATTAGAAAATAGTCTTATTCTAAAAATAGGTAATTGATAATTAGAGGCTGATTTCCTTACACAATATAATATTATATCAATTTTATTTTTAGATCTTAACTAGCTTTCCGCCCGCGGCTTCGCCCGCATTTTCAAAGATAAACCCGCATAGTTCCCGTTCCCGTGGGATTTTCGGGATAAAACCTATCCTATGTGTTAATCCAAGTTACCCTCTATATGTGTGCTAAAATTCATTGTAATCGGTTCAGTAGTTTTTACGTGAAAGAGTAACAAACATCCATACATCCATACATCCATACATCCATACAAACTTTCGCCTTTATAATAGTATTAAGATATCAATTTTATTTTTAGATCATAATAGTATGCAAAAAGGACTCTAGGGAGAGGAAATTATAGTCATTCATTAATTGTATTATTTATTAGGTAAATATTTGTTTTTTTAAAGTTAATTTATAAATATTTAAAAGTCTTTATAACTTTCAAAAAATATTGTAATATATAATTTATAAAAATATATGTAAAATACTTAGAGCTATCTTAATTAAACAAAATAAAGGCAATCATTTATATGTACAAATAATATTAATCTAAAGCTACTCAAGCTTTAAAAGTTACGAACTGATCATTGCATTATCGATAGAGCGCAGAAAAGAGGAAATTCTGTTATACACTCGCGCGCGGCTTCGAACAGTCCAAGGAAATTTCCGAATTTGTAAGTTATAGAGCAAATTATAGCAGCTAGACAAATTTACAGCTTTCTTTAATTACATTTAGAGGCCATAGCATCTGTTAATATAACTTCAGGTGCAACACCACGTTTCTTCATTCTGTTCCCATAGCTTCTGAGATAAAAGTTTATAAACAGGAGGAAGAAGGAGCCGATGCTGAACAGGCAAAAGTAGTGGAATGCAGCTGGTATCGGGCATGGAGTTAACTTTTGTTGGTAATACAGGTTTGATATTACTAACACGAATTGCATCTGAAACAAAAAAAAATATGTTGTAAACAATATGGTATAACACATTTCTACTACGGATATATCAATTCATTTTGGCCACGGACACGATTAGGGATTTCATATTTGTCAAGACCATTTATATTTTACAAAAATATTATCGTATGGTAGAGCTAATTAATGTCTGTTATTTGTTAAAATTAAGAATGACCTTGTACTAAATATGTCTAAATAGGAAACTATTGTCTGAATATATCTTTATCAAGATTGCGTACTTATGACAAAAACGAATACGTCTACACTCTACATCTTTTGATTCTCGGTCTTTCTAATGGGTTTCATCCTACTGTGATTTTTTTTTGTTTTCGGCCTTGGGGTCGTATTATAACCATAGGAAAATTCATATTATGATCGCAATGACCAGCCACGGTTAATTATTGTATAATATAAAGTTGCCACTCAGTTCAATTCACGGTGTAAACTGTCTGGAAATAAGAGGTATAGTACGGCCCCAAGTCTACATTAGCAAAGTGAAAACGAAAATTCAATTTTTGTTTTTATTCATAATATGATACATGTTGATACTGTGACTTTGTCAAAATTTTATGTATTGAATGAAAAAAAAGACGGACTCGACTAATGATGTTAATGCTATTTGCGATTAGGTTTTTTTTTCACTTTGAAATACATATTTTCAACGTGTATTATTTCTGCAAACGCACTCACCAATTGAACTTTCGTCACATGCTTTTTCCACCATACAAACTTCGCATATTCCGGGCCCAACGAAGCCAGGCCATAGTAAGTATACATGATCACATGGACGAAGCTGTTAATCAAACCCACTACCACGAAGTGGTCGCAAGGGTGGTACATATAATGGAACCAGGTCCAGGTCACCATAGCACTATGGTGGTATACATGGAGGAATGTCACTTGGTTCTGCTTTTTACGGAGTATGAAAAAGACTGTGTCAAGCAGGTCTACGTGTTTTGCTATGAAGTATGGGAGGATGTCGACTATTACCTGTAATTGTACATTATTATAATTATTAATGAATGCTCAGAAAAATTAAAGTAATTATATTTATTTAATATTATATTAAAAATAAGGAATGTTTTTGATTTAAACGATACAAATAAGAAGATACTTTTGCACGCCTTTATGAACGAAACGCATGAGGTAGAGCCATGGTAGAGCTATTCGCGCCTTACGAAAATCAAGTGACTTTTTGAACAATTTTAACGTTTATCCCAGTGTTTTATTACAATAAATGCATAATAATATTTGTAAATTGTAAATAATAAAAAAAATCTCCATGTCTTACGACTAGACATGTAGGATGTCGTCTGTCGACTCCATGTCTAGTTTTAGTAGGACAAGTTATTGTATAGAACTAATTACTAAACTATTGAACTTTATATTTATTGGGTTTAATTAATAAATAGGTAACACGAAATATTTCTTACTAAGTAGAAAAGAAGGTTATTAGAAAATAAGGTCTAATCTTATACCTACGTACTTATCCCTAATCCTTACTTACTTATTCGTGTAGGAAGTAGGTAATTAGATACATTAAAAACAATAGAAATAGGTTATATATATAACATAATAAGGAAGAAACAGTGTTATGTAAATGATGTTTATATACATTGAAAGTAAAACGTTGGTAAAGCATCGCATTGGAATAAAATTTTATTAAAATATATGCAATGTGTTTTTGAGTAGGTATTTATTTGAACTTCAGTAAAAAATATTCATTGTAATTTATGTCTACTTTGAATAGTTCAGTACTTACATTATTGTTACTATGTTTAATTTATTATGCTGTTTCTTTACTAATCAAAATTTGCATTCATAATATTACCATATTAATATTATTACCTATTATAATATTACCTAACCGAAAAAATAATACCTAGGTCAGTTCATATTTATATATTCCTACGTAACGTTGTTTCTTTGTTTTTACTTTATTTACAACATTCACGAGATTCTCACCGATTTCAAATCATCTCCTCGTGGACATCTTGTCGTTATTACACCATGCTGCAGGATGTATTTTGCATACTGGAAAAAAATACAGTTAACATTATAAAATAATAATCAAAGTAAATAAAAATTTGCATTTCTTGATGTAAGTAATATCTATAGGATAGAAGATGTATGATGAATTTCGTTAAAACATTTTCAGCCAAAATAATGCTTGCTTATCGTCATATAAAATTTCATAGCGATAGTTTTAAACGGGAATTTTATTACAAACTAGCTGTGCCCCGCTGTTTTACCGTCGAAGCCGTCTAGAAAAAACGTATCTACCTACTTATATCTAATCAAAATGATTGTATGTAAAAATGTTTAAATTAATAGACGTAATAATAAATATGTAACTAACTAAGTACTGTATTGGATAAAAATTGATGTTTGTTAATTTGCGAAGGTTGTATTAATTTAATAACCTTTTAAGAATTTTCATACTAATTCTTTATTAATTATGGTAATATAATCGTATTACGTATTCTCAATTCGTAATATTTAAAGGGAATTTTTAATAAATTATTTCTAATCATTGTTTCCTTCTACATTATAATGAATTAATTATACATAACTGAAAAATTGTTTAATAATTTTCGGTCATCATAGTTACTGTATGCAAATTATGAAATAAGTAATAGATTAAAATGTAATGTTATAACTGTAATCTAAATTAATCTCTTCAATGTATAATTTAATGGACATTATTTTGATTTTACTCTTTATTTATATAGTTTACTCGACAGTCGACGTGGTATAAAAATTGAACTGAAGGTTATCACATCTGTATTAGATGGAGTAGAAGTATTTATCCATCCACTTGTTTAAAGGCCACTGGTCAATTAAGACCTAGCCATAGTTTTTCACGATATTCTAAATGTAGAGTAACGTATCCATGGAAGTAACTTACAAAATAAACGCCTGCATTACACGACAAGCAATTTTGATACTCACAAGAATGACTATATACATCGAGGAAACGACTTGCAACGCATTGTATATGGATAGCAAACGGTTGAGTTGGTAAGCCTGTCGATTTCTCATAAACCGAGGTAAAATCTTCAATACTAATGCCAAATAAATAATAAGAACCACGCTCAGAGCTCCTAGTGTTTCACTAAATGTCCATGTTTGTATTGATTCTGTAAATAAAACAGGATTTACAAAAATGTTAAATTTATACGCCTATATGTTTTTATAGAAAAATTTCCAATCGTCGTTTTTGCTAATTTGCCTAAGGAAACCCAAATAAAGTAAGATAAGAAACATAAAGACATAATACCTAAGAGTATAATTTTAAATTTAAATCCATAAGTATTTAAAAGTACTTATGGATTTAAATTTATAATAGAAGTTAATTGAAATTCAATCATAATCATTGAATAGTTTGTAAATAGTGAATGCTAATCATTAACCGTACACCTTTTAAAACAAAAAACAATAAGTGAGGAATGTTTATTAATTTATTTAACGCTGAAATTAATATTTCAACACAGTTCATAGGTACATCCATAATCAAATAAATTAAGTTTACGTTAAAAGAGTAAATTTTGAGTCCTTGATACAACTTTGTCGAACAAAGCAGTAATTTTTCAAACACATATTTTGCTTACCTAATTGTTTTTCTTCTTTCCCTAACTCTTCAGATATTAATTCTAATTTACTATCCATTTTAGTGTCTAAATAATATAATATAACACAAAAACATTCGTTTGTCACCACATGTTACAGAGTTTTGTTAAATTAGACAAACAAGAATTCAATTTATATGTACCACAAAATTGGGTCTTTGAAGACAGTATCTAATTTATATGCGCCTAATTACATTGCAACTGTAAGCATCACTCGGCCTATATCCATATAAAGATATTTGAATTATTTAATTTAGATTTAAGCTGAATAATCAGTAATGTTATTTGTATGGAGGTATGCTCGTTATCTGGGCTTTCGTTGTTTTATCCATTTCACCTATCCCTCTGTCTTCACAAATTTAGCCACACATTTGCTTTGTCAAGAAACTGAGTCATCACGACTAAAATATTAATATTATCTTACTTGTTTTCTACAGGAATTTGATAAAGCCTAGTGTTTTGATAGAGGAGAAACGCAATGTAGATATGATGATTTTTTTTTCATTTAATAGAAAAATACCATAATACGCACATACATTCGCACATACGCACATACGCACTGCTAAGTGCGTATGTATGTGTTTGATTTTCTTATTCTATTCGACAAATTATATTATGACAATTGCCATAAACTGGTTCGGACGGATTTTTTATTTTTATTTGTCTTAAAATATATTTTTCCTAAAAGTTCACGATTCACGCAGATATAAATATTTGCTATATTTGCTGGGCAGGATCAAGCAAATTTTACTTAATTAAATCATTTACATAATAAGGAAATTGCGTTCACTCATCATAACCTGACTAAAATTTTCAAAATGCTACAATGTTGATGTTGATATAGGTCAGGATCATGAATAATTTGCGTTTATTATTAAAACGTTATAACTATGTCTTTACAGAAATTGAGGAAGCATATGCGGTATCGCTTCGCTTTCATATAGTGAAGTCTCATGTGAAAAATATTTGACAATTAGAGTTCTAACAAACGAACGGCAAGTTGTGAACGGCAGAGGCAACTTCAGCCGTCGCCACCTGTCAATGGCAGTCGTCGAAGCGTCGGCAGCAGCAATCAATACGTCGACGACTGCCGTCGGCAAAATGCAGGAGTTTGACGTTTGACGGCATTTTAATTTCTTAATTCTCAAAAAAGTAAGCTGATGGTTGAGAACAGAAAAGAATGGTCAAATTCAAATTAACAGGCCTATATATTTTACAACTTTAGGCGAAACCAGACTGAAATAGAAGAAGAAAGAACCTTATGAAATGCTACCAAGCAATTTACAAAAATCTTATTTTGTAAATTTTGAAAATTACAAAACCTCTGTTGCGAAGTTGATCTTAAGTTTTCTGTTTTAGTTCTAGATAAATTTACGCTACAATAATTTTTATTGTTATTTAATAAATGCGAATCTTTCGCAAACAATTACGATCATTACGGTTGCGGTATAGCCTCGGATTCATCTAATAAATTCTCAGAAGTGTGAATTGGGAAACGTATATTCCACATTATGACAGACCTTTTGACTGATTCGCATCAATCAGTGTTATTGTTGGCTAATTGTTGCGCATCGCCACAAAAACAGATTTGCCGTTACATTTCAGCTGACACTTGAGACTAGTATAAGGCTGCGTTTCCATCAAAGCTGTGCCAGGAAAATGTGTCATGCGAGGATGACTAGCTGTGCAGTGGAAATGTGTAGGGGTTTCCAGCGACAGACAAAGCAGTGTATTTGTTCAGGTATCGACACTAGAGCTAGCGAGGACGTACTGTCTCAAGCATATATACTTAGGCAACGTTTCCACCAGAGATATGCGAGGATGCGTTGCGAAGCTGTGAAATGTCTTTAATTGCTCAAAATTATGGAAATTATTATGTTTATGAGCATATTGTGTGCTCTTCATCGTTCCTCGCACACATCCTTCGCTTGTTTTGAATGCGCAAAAATCTAGCATCGCTGAGCCGTTTCCACCAGAACTGTACTGATCGAGGCGAGGGTAAATGAAGCGATACTATTGGTTCTTTACAAAATCACCCCTCGCTTCGCATCCTCGCATATCTCTGGTGGAAACGCTGCCTAAGTATATATGCTTGAGACAGTGTCCTCGCTAGCTCTAGTGTCGATACCTGTACAAATACACTGTTTTGTCTTGATGTTTGACTAATTTATGTTTATCTGACATTATTATGTATGCGTCTATTTAATTGTGTTTGTGTACAAATAATGTGTGCTCATTCCCGCTATTTTATTTACATAAATTGTTCGTGTTAACCGTAACTTAGACATTTTGTGTAAGATAAAATATTATAATTTTCTTTTTTTTTGTCGCAATAATTAACCTGACTTCCTTTTATATAATATTTACTACCTGCGATCCGCGGTTTTACCCGCGCGGCTCCGATTCAGTTGGTCTTAGCGTGGTGATAATATATTATAGCCTATAGCCTTCCTCGATAAATGGGCAATCCAACATCGAAAGAATTTTTCAAATCGGACCAGTAGTTCTTGAGATTAGCGCGTTCAAACAAACAAACAAACTCTTGCTTGCTTTATAATATAGGTTCAAATTTCTAGTATTTTACTCAAGTAACTATATGTGTATTGGATTACAGAATCTTTTGTCATCGCAACTGCTCACATAATATAATACTGTTTGTTTGTGACTGATAAAATAATATCCATTGACCGCATGTAAATGTGTTAATTATGTTTATGAGGTGAACAATACTAACTTGGTGACACAACTGTTTAGTCCTTATGAGATATGATATGATATACCTATAGTCTAACAATTGTACTACTATATAATATTTTAATAATTTCTTAATAGCTTAATAAGTTGGGACGTAGATAAAATCTGAATTTTTTTTGCAAAATGTTTTTATTTTTATTTTTTTGCATTTCATAATCGCTCATTATATTAAGAAATAAAAAAACATACCAACAAAACTCAAATTTAATAATGCATTGTGAAATTTAAGGTATAACCACACAAGGTCATAATTTCTTTTGTTATCGTCAAGGTTGCAATCACATTTCCTTTTCGGCTCGTTAGATAGTGGACTTGGGTAAGATTTTATGCAACGAGCTTAAGACTTAAGAGATGCAACATTAGGAACAATTTCAACGCATCATAATATCATGAAATGCGTAAAATGGGTTTATGGCTAAGTCATACGTGTACTGTGTGGCAATTAAATCCTATGTATGATGTATATTTTTCAATGTACAATTGCATTATTTTTCTTCATCCACTGCTGTTTACTAAATTTTAAAAATTTAGATTGATACTAACTGAGCTTTGATAGCGCAAGCGCACTGAAAAATTAAGGCAGGACTAGCCTGGAAGCAAAATGGACCGTTTACTCCTTATTATGTACAATGTACACCATAATATGGTGAGGACCATTTATTGTTATGTGTAGCTGTAGAATAGTAGCAGTATAATTTATAATTTCATTACTATCTTGTACATTTTTATCTTCCTTAGAACTAATTCGAAAGAGACGCAACTGGAAAACGGTGGCCCCACTGTGAAATACTTAAATAAGTTACCTATTTTGTATTACATTGAATCCCTATTGAACAAGCATTGCATCCTCTAATTTGTTTATTCTAGAACATCAGTAAGCCCTCTATTAGCACCGATGCGTAGCTTCTTATTGCGTTACCGAACTTACGACATGTCCCCAGTATCTTTCGAAACCGGTCCCTTAGCGTGACGTATGACCTAAGTGAATTATCACTAGCCTGTCAGCTACCCATGATAGTACCTTTTATTGCATGTGTAGTTTGAAGCTTGCGTATCAAGGAAATACGCAGCTATAATATTGAATGTTGGCACAGTTCTTTATTCTTATGCCAATCCTTGAGAGTAAAGAGCATGTCGCCACCAACGGAAAATTGGTAGTAAAGATGTTGTTTAAGTAGTTACTCAATTATAACAGATGCTATCTTAAATTTCTTGCATTACTGCCTTCAATGAATATGCCAACACAACTTAGCCTGATGTAGAGCAACCACGTGAAAATTTTCACGTATATAGGTATAGGTACATATTATGTTTGTTGTCTATGTTGTTTTTTAAATACGTAGGTCAATTTTGATGTTACTTCTTTACTTCAAAAGTATGTGGATCCTATATTTATTTAGGAAAAAATCTTTAAATGTACATATCTATTTCAATTAATAACGCAAACAAGATTACAGAATAATTTTTGTTTCACTATATGTATATAGGAACAAAATTAGTTTTTTGTAGAGATCATGTAGAGATATTATGATAATATACAATATTATATTCCTAGAAAAGTTAGGCGACGAAGTCACAGGCACCAGCTAGTTAAGCATGATATAACGATAATGATGATTAAGGTTCTTTTTTATTAATCCTCATTCCATAAAACATATTATTTATATACATATAATTAATTTGCCATTACACGACATGTCAATCCAATGCATTTGTGGTGTACATAAACAATTTATCATAGTATTATTAATATTTTATTATTTAGATAATTAATTCCGCTGACGCTATCTGATGTATAGTTTCATTTATTTTAATCTACAGTGAATAAAAGTAATGATGATGTTTTTATAACTCTTTAATTATATCTTTTATTTGGTATATACTTTATGCATGCTTATACTATTGGGTAATTAATTATTTATATGATTAAGACTTTAGAGCATAATAAATTAAGTAGAATCCCTACTAATATTATAAATGCGAAAGTAACTCTGTCTGTCTGTTACGCTTTCCCGCTTAAACCTCTCAACCGATTTTGATGAAATTTGGCAAAGACAATCTTTAGACCCTGAGAAAGAACATAGGCTACCTTTTATTGCGAAATATGTACCACGGGCGAAGCCGGGGCGGACCGCTAGTGTATAATAAAATAAAGAGAATTGCGCTAAAATGGGAAATTTCAGAAAAATGACTACTAAACTTCATGACCTCGTTATGCCATTACCCATCCCTCAGAATCGGAGTTGATTTTTCACCCCTAAGTCTAAACGAGCAAACAACCGGGCTCAGTGGCGTGCTATGACTGAGGCCTATGTCCAGCAGTGGACAAGTGTAGGCTGATGAGCGTAAATCTACGTACGAGCGTACATTTACATCAAACGAACATAGAGCTAGACTAAGAGCCTTCTTTCGTGATCTTTTAGAGTAAACGAAAACTCGTTTTCAGTGTTTTTCAGAATTACTTAGAACATAAAACTCTCTATTGAAAAATCACTTCTCGAAGTTAGCTAGTCTCCATCGAGATTATCTGTCGTGGTAGAATTTTAGAGCTTCAGAAAATTATTAATTTTATATTTATAATTAACGTAAATTATTTATAATTATAAATAATTAAAAGTTTAAAATGACTAGACCGACAATTTTGGTCTTTGTAGAATAGAATAAAAAAAAAAGATGGATGAAAAATGACTGATCGGTTTAAAGAACTTTATTTATCTCATAAACAAGATCAATACAATTTGATCTTTTACAAATATGAGAAATAACAATTTTGCAGTTAGTATAACACAATCAGCTATCGAAATTAGTTAAGTATGTCTTTAATTTATTTTAAAAAATACTAATTGATGAGGTTGAGGTGAGATTCTTTAATTGCTCTAGGCAAGCTATTGTACAATTGTGCTCCCTCAAATCTTAAGTTTCTCTTACCGTATAGAGTTCTTATAAATGGTAATTCAAGGTTATCACTCTTTCGTGTGTGGTATTTGTGGGATTTTTTGTTTAGTGTTATTTGTGTTTTTATATTATTAGATAGAATATTTTTAATCAGTATGCATGTGTGATATTTATATAATTTATTTAAATCAAACAATTTGGTACGGAAGTATAGGTCCTTAGTTGGCGTTAAAAAATTAAAGTTAAAAAGGATTTTTACTAGTTTGTTTTGCGTAATTTGTAGTTTTTTTAAATTAGTAGGCGCCGATTGCCCCCAAACTGGGATAAGATAATCTAGATGTGGTTTAACAAGCGTGTTGATCATAAATATAATATATTTAAACATCTT
Source organism: Colias eurytheme (assembly GCA_907164685.1). Taxonomy (NCBI): domain Eukaryota; kingdom Metazoa; phylum Arthropoda; class Insecta; order Lepidoptera; family Pieridae; genus Colias; species Colias eurytheme. The sequence continues at coordinate 5,911 of CAJQZN010010155.1, read as the reverse complement.
TAAAGTGCATTAAATTAATATCATAGCCTATTTTAACGGGATTTTCACACACGCTATGCATTAAAATAGCGTAGTTCTCGAGGAAGGTTTTAGTTTATGTTAAGTTTTAGAGCACGCGAGCAAAGCTGCGGCCTGCATGCGGAAAGCTACGTAAAAGCTAAAAGTTTATGTGTGTCTTTTATACAGGTAAGAAAGATCCCGTACTATCAACATTCCAAAATATAAGTGTAGAAGAAGTAAATGTGTTTAGAATGAAACATTGTAAAAGTATAAAGATTAGTTTTCATATATACTCGAAAGCTTCGCATCGTGTATTCTTAGGTGTACTGAAAAGAATTGTACTGAATTCTTTTACTTTATGTGTAAAAATGAACACAACTCGTTTCTACGGTCATTAAGGCGTACATGTAATCAATATGTAATGTCATTAATTATAATAAACTAGAGGTCTGCCCCGGCTTCGCCCGTGGTACATATTTCACAATAAAAGGTAGCCTATGTCCTTTCTCGGGTATCAAAATATCTCCATACCAAATTACATGCAAATTGGTTCAGTAGTTTAGGCGTGATTGAGTAACAGACAGACAGAGTTACTTTCGCATTTATAATATTAGTATGGATATCTTGTGTGTTCTTACTTCAATAGTGTCACTTGTTTTTATTTAATTTAAAAAAATTAAATATTAAAATTATGTCCGGCATGCATCAGGCAATGAAGTGTGTGCAGTTTATTTTTATGTAAGTATAATCTAAGAATCTAATAGTCTTTAATACAGTTCCATCAAGAAGTTTAAATACAAAATATATCTTGTGTCTTATACATTCGCCTGCTCTACAAAGGTAGGTATATATTTCGCAATTCTCGAATTTATACGGGAGGGCATCATGGTGGTGAATTTCAGCAGGATTGACTTTCCGGTTCTTCTAGTCTCGCAGGAAATTTTATAAACATTTAATATCATTATTGAAATTCTATTCAAAAGGTTTTCACATATTTTTTTAAATGCAGAAGGATACCAACTGAGGAATACATTGTACAGGGTGTCTGTATTTATTGTAGTTTTAATGCTATAAAATTGTTATAAATTGTTATTTGTTGCACTCAAGGACAGTGATAGGTAATGACGTTTTAATAAAAATGAAGGTAAAGTATTCAGTGGACGTCGCGATCGACAATAATATTTAAAAATATATTTCTTAAGTTAAATAAATAAAAATAAGAAGCAGTTTAACAGCTAGCATTTAAACAATATTTTAAAAGCTGTATTTACTCACTCTTTAGAATGTTCCAGAAATCGTGCAACGATTTAGATTATCAAGATTAGGTTATGGTCGAATTTTAAAAATTCATGGCTGAAAAATGTCCCTAAAATTTACAATCACTATTAAGACACCACCACACAGGGTTGTGAAATCGTTCGGCCGGTCCGCTGGCGGTTCAGTAGTGAGCGAGCGTTGGCAGCATTTGCTTTGTGCCGAGCGCAGGAACCTTCTGACGACCTTGAGGTGAGTGTGGCAACGTCTTAAACTTAACCTTGAAATTTTGTAATATTTCGCTTTTATCGCGCCGTAATATTAAGCTCTTTCGTTCCACTATGGTCGTACTATGTATGAATATATTACAATCCGGTTAATACACTTATAGGATATCAATGTGTCATCTTCAGTCTGTTTGCGGCCGGTTAGGGTCAGAACGTGGTTTTGTTTTTATAGTGTGTAGTCATCGGAGATAATGCTAGAACTAACAATGGTATTAATTGGATGCGGTGGTGTGTATCTATTAGTGCGAAATAGAAGGGATGCGGCGATTTAGCAATCACGTGTGTTGCCGGTTGGAGTATGCAATGTTTACCTTTTGTGTATCAACGATCAGGTGGGGCAATGTTTAAACCACGTGGATATAAGTACTTATATATCACATACATATATATTAGTGTTCACAATTCATTTTGAATCACCACTCACCAGTACCATATCATTCATTATTATGACATGTCGCTCGCTTGCATTTTCATGGAATATACACTTAAAAACAATTTATTTAATTTAAAGATATGATTTTAAGAAATATTTTTATAAAAAGTCACTTATTTATTTTGTCACTACGTTTGTTTGCTATCAGATTTTATAAAGTCGCGTTCGCGGACCTATATATATGTTTTTGTTTTTCTCTCTACGACGAAATATTTACTAAAAATAATGCAGATAACTTGTACCTTAACTTTTGATGTTTTTAATTAAAACTGACTACAAGTAAAAAAATTGTCGGAGGCACTTTGGGTCCCTTCGCCACTCTAGTAAGTACTAAGTAAGTACAAATCAATAAAAATCCTTTGATAGATAAAAAAACATTGCAAAAATATGTTTCACTATAAACGTCTTAGGAAGGAAAACGCACAATATTCAAATAATCTAAACCATTTTAAATATTTGACTGATTTCAAAAATAATTTGCAATAACCAAATAAATTTAATTGTATAAAAAGCTTATTTTATCTAAGTATCAACATTTTGACGAAATAGCTTAAGACTGATTCTGGAATCTTTGACTATGCGCAGATAGGTAATTGAATACCAAATATTTCTTTCAACTGTAATCTAATCCTTTATTTCGTCGACTTTCTACATAGAATGCATTATTTTAATATTTTGATAAATTTTCACCCAATACTAACTCTACTACTGTATCTCAATAACTTCTCACATATAGTATAAATAGAACTTAGCTTTATGACGTTTATATATTTAAATCACTTATTTCGAGAAATAATGAGAGTAATATAATAATGCGGTTAATTGTAGCTGGTAGTAGAGCCTAGAGCTACAAACTTATTTATGAGTGTTCAGAAAAGCTTATGAATCCGTATTAAAAATTGATTAATAAAATATGTGATAAGTAATACCTGTACCTTGATAACACTTCGATACAAAAATGTTGTATCTGGTTTTTCTTGTTTTTGACGTAAACGCGATTCTATACCTTAAGTAACCTTTTGATTCATAGTACAGTAGAACATTATTTTTATATCAGCATTTAGTCAGACCCATAAAAATAATAAGAAAAAAAGTTAATACCAAATTTTGCACGTGTATCTCAAATCTGTATTTATAACTATTCTAGCGGTGCCCCGCGGTTTTACCCGTATTGCTCCGCTCATGTTGATCTTAGCGTGTATATAAAGTCGATATATACCTTCGTCGATAAATGGGCTATCTAACACCAAAAGAATTTTTCAAATCGGACCAATAGTTCCTGAAATTAGCGCGTTCAAACGAACTTAGTATGTATTAGTATGTATAACTATAATATTATATCGTATTTACGTATTTTTTTGTTTCATACACTTTTACAGGAAAACGCCACGAGAAAAAAGTGTATCACAAAAACTTCAAAATACTTATGTAATGGCAATATTAATATATCTACAAATATTATATAATTGCATTGTCATCGCCGTTTATTTAAACACGTCAATTTGAAAATTCAACATTGCTTAATAGAATACACATAAAATATTATGTAAATTTTCAAATTATCTATCAATAATTGTAAATTTTTTGTTCATATTTTAATGTTTATGAGTGGATTTCTATCGTTAAAATTTACTGAATTATACAACTAATTCAGTAAATTTTAAAGTATTATTAAGATTTTTGAAATTTATTTATCCATTGTATTGTTATTTTTGTTATTTATATTTTCATTTGGATATTTAAATATAAAAATAATTTTCCTTGTTTATATTTTAATTGAATAAATTAATTTTAATACCAAATTTAGAACAAAAAATTCGATTTGAAATTGTGATGCACACAATGTACTTACGTTTTATTAAGGATACCTACACTATAAGGATATTTTTTAACAGACTACTAATCAGATCTTGGTCAAATTAAAATGAGACCCAGAAGAAAGAAACAAACAAATTATCAAAATTAATTTACCCTCAAAAATATATGAAGTAACTAATAGCAATAAGGCCGTCTCTTGTACAAACTATGCCTTCCTTTTGTATTTTAATGTTATTTTTGTCCTAATTTTGTTTGTGCAATAAAGTGTTATAAATAAATAGAAATAAATAAATATAAATAAATACCCATAAAAAAACCAAGCAAAGTGCGAGTCGGACTCGTACACCAGGGCCTCCAAGCAAACCATTTTTTTTACTATGTTGTGACTTTAAAATTTATGTTTTTAGCAATTGACAATTGCAAAGGCGTTGCTTCACCAAATTTCAAGACTCTGTCTTTACGGCAAGTGCCCTGTAGGTTTTGATTCGATAGCGAATGTCAAAATTTGAGAAAATTCGCAACATAAACGGCTGTAGGTATCTTTTGATTGCATTTGCTTATAAGTTTGATTTTTTAACCATACACTTTTTTCTTTTTCGTATTATACGCATTTGTAATAAGGTTAATTAGTGGAGGATTCATATTCTTAATTAAAATAAGAATCTTATTATTTATTAAAATAAGAATATGAATCCTCCACTAATATTATTGTATGACATTATCAATGTCCACATTATTAAAACACAAGTTTCCCAGCATTTGTTAGACCTTAAACCTGAATATAACCGAGAACTCACACATTGTTTAACGGGAGTGATTATACGGCTATTAGATTATTTAACAATTAATTTTCAATGCATTGTACGAGCCTTCAACTGAAGTTCATGTTTAATTGCTTTTGATACGTAAACAAACTACACGTGTTTTTTTTTCATATACTGTCAAGATAATTGTCATTCTTCTTATTCTAATTAAGTATCAATAATTTTTTACCCCTTAGAAAATAGTACGTACTATATTACGAATTCACGAAAATATGTACCAATGCAATCATGAAAATAACCTCTTGGCTCTACACGGCTTTACTCTACGGGATATTATTCGACTATGTCCCTAGAAGTAGTATAATATAATATAACGTACGTAATATAAAAAATACGATTTCAGTTTTAAACATAAAAATCTAAACTCTCCTATGTTTTATTTTAGTAGGTATACGAGTAGATTAAATCGAATCTAGTGTTAATCGTTCTTATTTCATGATTATTATCAAAATAATTGATTTTCCTTTCATGTAATATATAGATAATAAAATAAACCTTAGCAATTTAAATAAAACAGATCGAATACAATATTTCAAAGAGTAAATTTATCTTATCTTGAAACATTACAATTTAATGTAATTATATGATAATTGCTATATCCGCTGTTTCAATTATAATTATTATTGTCTAGGGTCGGAAATACAACAAAGTACATCTGAACATTTACATAAATTAACCTAGGTTATTTATGATTGTGTTATTCTAGTGTTTGCCCATGATTTAGTCCGCACAGTGTAAAAACGTCTTAAGTATGAAAATGGGGCATTAGGTAATAATTATTTATAAATCTGTGCTACAAATCCAAAATATACCTAATATAATGCGTTATATCAACCTTTCATTAGAAGAGTGACTGAATCGATTTTGAAATGTACTGATTACTCTTAAAACTACATAATATTAACTACATACAAACTACATAATATTTTATGAAACAATCTTCCGTTCTCTCTTCATTCTTCAATCAGTTGAAACTTGAAACTACTAAAACAAATACCAACTTGTATAATAAATTGTACTATACATTTAGTAACAATGTGCTCATAAAATCAAGATAGGCAATAACTAAAAGATTTCATAAAATAAATTTTAAAACAGACGCTTTATTTAAATATTTAGTGTAGATAAATTTGCGTGTATGAGCATAAACCTTAATATGTATAAGAAATAAGTATGTTTCAATTATATTTTTTAAAGGTCTTTCGGATTTTTTTCCACCCTTTGGTAAAATATATTTATATAGAGCCATTAAGTTTATATAATAAAAACGAATCGCCAAATGTGTTGTTAAGCGT
>CAJQZN010010153.1:0-10591 GCA_907164685.1 Colias eurytheme | reverse complement strand
TAAATTAGATCAATGTCACTGCAAGTACTGGATATAGAAGATGTGGTGAACTATTTTTATCGCAGATATTCTATTGCTCTGTTTAAATTGTGTAGTGACTGAAGGTCGTGTTTTTTTAAAGATGATAAATTTTAACTGTTGTGTTCATCTTCTACACATTTTCAAAATTATTTTGATATTGATTTGTGACATTTTATAGCATCTCGGTAGGCACCTCTTAACCTTTTGTTTTTCCTAAAAAAATAATGTCAACAATCAAATCTCATGGTAATCACATAAGAAAATTATTAAATTTCACATGTGACTTCCGCAAATATAACAATTTAAGGCTCATTAATAGAAAAATCTCACCACTAAATGTAATCTATAGTAACTATAGTAAAGACGTAGGTAATGATCTGGGAACGGGGTACAAGTAGGCCATTGTCCGGGCTAGACGCCTTCCGCTAAGCCCAACCATTTAACGAAGACCTCTAGCTTTACATACTTCTGTCGCTCATTAGATAACAATAGTATACTCTTTAAAGTATCGGGATGGACCACGTTTAACTGGTCACTCGTATAATATTATATAGGAAACTATGGAAAGGCGGAACGACTCGATTGAAAAATAGAAACGTGGTTACATACACCCAATTATATTGAGTATAAATTGGAATTAATATTGAAGAAAACATTGAAAATTAAAGATATTACGTGTCTAGCCTGTACTTGTTCACCGTGAAACGATTTCTAAATATCTTCTGTAGATTCAACTGATCGCGTCGCACGATACTCACAGAATGAACTGTATTCGTATCCAACGTCAAGAATAAATGTTTTCTATTAAAATATGTTTAGAAAATGGCGTGACAATATGAGGAGACATCGCGATATCGCATCTATGTAGAACTGCATACGCGAGAGCGAAACCAATGTTGTTGTTGAGTGATGGATCATAGAAACGATAATTCAGTGCTACGTATACTTTGAACTTGAGACAATTCGTCGTTACACAGTCTAATCTGAATTTAAAGTTCATTGTACTACCGAAACACATGTATTTGAATAAGCCATATTTCCTTTTGCATCAAATGTGTTGAATATTGTTAAATGATTATTTTAATCACCATTTATGTAGAATGTTTATATAAATAAAATATGTAATATAGATCGCCAATACCCTTTTGGCTCGATTGAATTTAAAAAAAATGATGATGAAGTACAAAGACAGCTAAAGCGTCCGCTCACCACTAGATGCAGATTAGAAATGACCTAAGTTACCAACAATACTCTTACGATCTGTGGCTCTACTGTCATTCTCTATTGACTATAAGATAAGACTTATAGAAATTTATGGGGACGGTACTTCTAATACATCCTTTAAATATAATTTAGATTATATTTTAGCCTAATAGCTTAGTCAAGCGAATCTCACACATATGGAGTGGTTCTAACATACAGTAGGCGCGGAGTCAAAGTTATCTAACACGTATTTCTTTACGCTCACTACCTTGATACAAATAAAGGCACAATAGCAGAGAACCATAAATAGGAAATCGCCGCTCCACTGGCTCGAATAATTCAATAAGAACCTCAGTTTCACATGAAAATCGTAATTCTATATGCAAATTGAACACGTCGGTGTAAAGAAAGGTTAAAATTTACACTAAATTAAATAAATAAACAACATTTAAAACTTTGTATGTAACGCTACTGGTAACGGTAAATATCGTATAAACATCCATTAAAAAATGTATTTAATTAATTAAAAGAAAATTATAAACATACAACCATTTGTTTCGGTATAAAATGCTTACCAAACAGATCATATTGTAAAAGTGTTTCAAAATTACGAAAAGTAATGTTAGAGACGCACAAGTCAGAAAAGCGACCAGAATGACAATAATTATATTGCAAGAGGCAGAATGAATTACTTAATTAGACTGTATAATACTTAGAAATCAATTCTTCACTTACACATATGTATTTCTACAATTGAGGGTAGAGTGAAACAAGGAATGTCTACGATTTACGTATTTCAGAAAATTGTTCCTTTTTATTCGAAAATTTAATTAGTTCATAATTATGATGCATTTGTCGTCACACCGAATAATATAATATGTAATATTATATCTTTTATATTTACATATTATAAGCACTTATGTACCGTGCACTGCTGGCCGTCAAATAACAAAGAACGATGGATGCGTCCTTCACAGTTGAACGGTTCTAATGTGAAACTCACAGACACATTATGTTAAATACCTATACTCATATTAATATCATATTATCTAATAATAACCATATATGTTTTTATTAAAATAAATACAGTTCTGCGTAGTTGCATTTAAAATAATAATAACTCCTGCTATAGATATCCTAATATAAGTACCTACAAATATTGATTATTGAGACGGGCTTTTCTCGATTTAACTGAATATTGTTTCTCAGATTATTTTTCAAACTACTTGATAAAATATTTACTAATTATAGTCCTTTTCATTTAGGATGATTCCTGTGACACTTCATCGTGTTCCGAATTACGTATTTTATGTTTAAAAAGTCAAAATAATTTTAGTGCATAATATTTTTATTTTATGGCGGCATTATTACCAAAAATATAAAAATGAAACATCTTAAGCTTATAAATCAAAAACAGTATTGTTTAGTTTAATATAATGAAAAATAAAATAAAATAACACAAAAATATAATACCTACGCAATTCGTGTACATGAAAAATGGATCGTTGAAAAATCATAGAGTTGGAAAATCATATAATCGGCGCCCATCTTGTGATCGTTTGTCAATCGAGTCAATCGTCTGTACGAGTACGTCAGCCTTGTATACAAGTTGCATTTTTATATTGATACTTTACGTGGTATTCTGTTATTTTTACTAATTGTTATTGTTGACTTTTTGTTGCTGTTGTTTGCTAAGCTTCCTTAGTTAATTGTTGGCGAAATGCCGAAAAAACTAATTTTGGTACTTTATTCAAATCGATTTCATTTCCATATAGAATATTATCGATTATCGGAAACAATTGATACGATTTCAGTAACCGACATCTCTACACGTGTCAAAAATCGATGTGTCACAGAAATCATCTTAGGTGGAAAGGACTATAAATAGGGGACAGAAGACATCTTTTCTTGATTTATTGAGGCATTGCGATTAGGAAACTAATGACACTATGGCTACAACTTACTATGTAGGTCATAGACAATAGTCTAAATCTAACCTCTACCCTAATAATGATAAACTCTGAAACACCTCGAACTTTTCAAAAGGTCATTTTGTTTTTATGTTCACTTAATTGGGAGCCATAAACAAATCTGGCTTGCCAATGTTATCGCAAAAAATCCTGATCGCTATAAAAATATTAAAAATTGCGTTGAGCCTTGATTTAATAAATATATTACCTACATCCGGAATATCAGTATAGATCTATTTAAGCTAGGTTAGTACCTAGACCTAGGTAGACCTAGGTAGGTAGGTAGACCTAAGTTAATACAAACACAAAGTGCATATTGATAAACTAGATCACCGTTATTTCGTTATAGGTAAGTACTATGATTTCGATGTGTGTGATCCAGGAAACGAGAGGTCTTTGGCTCCCTACGGAATGCGTGCGTGGGCGCAACTCCCATGAACTCCGGCTTTCCATTGATTTAACTAGCGCTATCTTATCTCCCAATAAGCTTAATACCCTCTGTTTAAACACTCACAGACAGTATCACATTTGCTATGAAACAAATTCGCCTAAAAAATATAACCTCAAATTATTTAAATGAATAATATTTTGGACACTAAAAGCATCACTCAATTTAATTTAAAATTAAAATATATTTTTCAAAACATTAGATAGACTAGCAAAAACGAGATTATATTATAACAACCAATTAGCAGTGCATAAAAACGCAATAACTCCATTATGTAACAAGTACCGGGAAAAATTGCATGCGAAATAATTAACTATCAACTATTCATATTAAACAATACTAGATTTATAACGACCTTATTATAAGAATAATTATTAATGTACTTACACGCGTATTGTTAGTTATGCATAAGTGGATAAAAGATGGCGTTAGTGAGCTAGTTGTTTATAACATGTCGCCTTGATAATACATAAGGTAACGGCACCAGTCGTGGACAAGCATCCAGTAATGGACAAAATAAATATTAAATTTAAATATTAAGACCAAAATGAACGTTATATAATTTGGCAATACTTAAAATAAAAGTTTGGTTCATAAGCTATCAAAATACGACATTTCATCTTATTCGGCCAAAATGTTTGAAGATGGCAGAACGTTATGTTGAGATGCTGCGACTCGTTTCGAAGAAATCCGTTTTTACTAAGAAAATCCTTAAGGAAGTGAGGACACAATTTTGGTTATAAGAATTTTTGTATAAATGTCAGCAAAATTTGATATTACTTTTATTTATAGTAGTTAAGTGTACGAAATATTACACGATTTAGTATCATGATAGGTTATGTTGTTTAAATAAAATTCATCAGTGTCCATAACTGGATTTAATTCTATGGATATATCCATTTATGGACATTTGTCGAAAATAAACTTTTTTTAAAGGTATTAATTACATGCGCTTTTCTGTATTGTCTTTTCTTTCTGATTAATAATATACCTATCACGACCATTTCAAACAAAGGATTCTAATATTGTACAACAATTATTGTCCATGACTGGATTTGCTTTGGTTCCTATAATGGACATTGATATTTTTTGTTAAAATTACACTAATGGGTCCAACAACATAATATCTAATAGAGAGATCTAGAGAGTTCTCTGATGAACTGTTTGGATCGTTGTCTGCTGCTAAATTCCACCACCATATAGCACACACGCTTAAATTTCATCCACACCATCTTGACAACAGTTTAAAAAAAGCTTTTTGCCTCGTGCTACAATTTGGAATCCATATGACCATATCGATGGACCGATCAGATTAAGGCTGCTGGCGGATTCAGATTAGCGATTCACTTCACGAGTGTAGCGGAATGCCAGGAAACAGAGAGATTACGGCGGAACATCGTGACGCGGGTAACATCTACCCCCCTAGAGTGATATGACGAAGAAGAAGTCCCAAAATGGATGGAATGGCAGTACTTTTTTTAGTTATATTTTTCATCCCTGACTTAAAAAAAACCATATTGGTGTTTCTTAACGGACATAACTCGTATTTAACGAAGCATTTGTGCAATTTTTGCCTAGAAAATGGAAATTAAGACTGTTTTAAATATTATAAGTATGCAAAATAATTAATAAGTACTATTTTTTATAAATACATCCCCGATTTATTGTATTCCAATCATCATTTTCAAGATTCTATTGATAACTATAAGTCTTCTCCAATTGTAAATAACTGGAGAAACGACATTAGGTACAGTCCATAAATGGGTGTTCATAACTGGATGTTGTTCAAAACTGGGTGTCCATCATTAGATTTTTCACTGTCCAACACTGGTGCAAAAAAGTGGTTTTTTAATTTATAAATAACTTCATTATTTATGCATTGTAATCTTTTTTCTAACATTGGTTACGTTAAACTAACATTGAACTAAAGGTATAACTAAACAATATCCAATAAAGTTAAAAAACCTACGAGAAATTTGCAAAAAACTTCAATTTTTTCCTTAATCTGTACAAGACTGGTGCCGTTACGTTAATTCGTTTCAGATAACAGAGGCAAAAAAATTTTATAAAAACGAAAACTTATAAAATAAAGTATACTTCAGAAATTAGGCAGTTTGATTTATCTTTATAGCAAATGCTTGCTCGATATCCTTTTTTAGTATTAAAATATTTCTATTTATAGACCTAATTGTCTCCATCGTGTGCAATCTTGTTAGAATTCATAACTATAATTAAACTTAACTATTTTTAAACATTAAGATTAATAATATTTACATAAAAATGTCGTAACGGCTGTCTAGACTGTACTTACAGGAAGCGATGATATAATATAATAACAATTATGGAGTATTTAATTTTATTTTATCCTAAATAAAAATAAGAAGCATATCATAATAATTATAAATTTTTTGAAATGGAATAAATATCAAGTCTTATTAAATTAGAGATTAGATATTTAATTTATATATAAACACACACATCATGAATAAAAATAGAATAAATGTTAAGAAATGAAATAAATAAATTTTGAAATAAATAAATAAACTTTGCATCAATAAATTTTAATGACGACTACTTACGTCTTTAGACCAATCATTTTTCTGAGATCTTTCACAAAAACTTTATCTTATTTTATTTAAGAAGCAGGTTTTACCTAAAATATTAAATATCCTTGCTCAGGAATACTGCACATAAATAAAATATCTAGTAATGAACCGCGTACATAAAAAATCCAAATGCGCTCGAATAAAAACATTACTTATTTATTAAATCAATTATTTGATATCTTGTTAAATCTTAATAGAACTTATCAAAAGCTCAGAATATCTCAATAGACTTGTCAGTCCTCATTTGAAATTCATTATACTTTTCGAAGTTACAACACTATGGAATCTGGATTCTCTACAATCAAGGTCGAATCCAGGTCATAAAGCTAGGTCTAGGTCAACCACTGATAATTTTTATAATCTTATTGATAACATAAGCAAATACATTGAAACGTATGTGAAATACAATGTCGTTATCATTCTTGTATTGTATAATTAAACACCTTGATGTTATTGTTATGATTCTTGGCTAATTGGTACACTACTAATTAGATTATTGTATCTTTTTAATACGTAAAAAATACTAAGATAAAAATTCTAGTTGTCTCTTTCCTTTGCCCGCTAAATGACATGAATTGTACCTAAATTATTTACGTATTTTGCTCACAAAAATACATTTAAAAATTGGAATAAATTAAGTTTAAATCTAGGTACATGAAGGTAATCCCAACTGTCCCTCAATTTAGTGTCACCTTTGACTCCGCCCTTGACTTTGAGTTGTGTCCAAAACTGAATTCCAATGACAAAAGAGACAGGGACAAAATATAATAAAGAATACAATACTGCTAAAGATAATAGTCGTAAATTACGTTCACGAGACATCGCTTTCATTACCAATAAAACATGGCCACAACGACTGCAGGATATTAAAACGCTATTAATAAAATTTGCACCTTTTTATGAACACCAGTTGCGGCAATAACACCAAATCGTGTAGCGTGTACTCTCTTAATAACGCTTGCTTTCAGCAGTCATTTAAAACAGTAACTTTTATGTCTTAATCATCTTTGAAAGACTTAATAATTATATGTACACAGTAGGTAAGTTAATAATTAAAAACAATACTTACGAAGTAATTTAAACGTTTTCCGGTATAATATGTTTTTCTAGTCATGTAGAAACTGAATATATCTGAATGAATCTAGTTTTGTACTACAGGTGTCTCGCCCTTGCTTCGCTTTGGTTTCACATAATTATTATGTTGTGCATTTTGCAGAATGATTACAAACACCAATTTGATTGTGGTATTATAAGCTCAAATGCTTAAATCATACGACTCAAATTATAATTTCATGATGTGAAGAATACGCGCAAGTCATCAATATACATTATCGATATTTGCTCTAGTAGATTTCGAGATATCGATAACTGATAAAACTTTATCATCAGCGTCCTCTGTACAGAAGAGGGCAGTCTGTTATATCTCTTAAGATGAAAACAATTCTACCGATAGTATTTGGTAACGTACATTTATTATTATGTGAAATATATGTTTATTCCAGTTTATAACATTTACAAAAGCTACCAGTTTTGATCGATTTTTATTTATCACATCCTTCTTATTATGCTTATAATTATTTACTACTAGCGCTCTATTACTCTGTAACTCGTGGCTAAAGCTTTGTTTTTCAGCAAAAAAGTATCAATTACTTCGAGAGTTATTATGCCTTTTAATATGTTTACAGGTCTCTCCATAACATTCTTACCATGTGTGCTATCAAAAACACATGCATTAGAGCGAATAGTTAACGGGTACATAGCAGATATAACAGAGGTTCCTTATCAAGCGGCGTTGAGGCGCAAAACTAGTGTCGGCTGGAGCCATTCGTGCGGCGCCGTGGTCATATCTTCAAGGAGCGTGCTGACTGCAGCGCATTGTATCACTAGGTATGATATAGTTGCTAAGACTTGCTAATAAATGTGGAATTATTCACTTTACCGAGCTCTTGACTTATCATATAATTTACATAAACATTTGTAAGAGTTCAGGGTTTCCAACAAAATTGTACCGTACTTATAGAAATGATAGTTTTGAAAATAAACCTTAAGCAATTTTTTGTCAATTATCCAAGATTATCGTAAAGAACATAAAATGCAACCAATAATGTCTTCGAGCCACCAAGGTAATCTATATATTTAACAATTTAGTCGTCGATGTAAGCACCATACATTTTTGCCTGTAACAAAAATACACCCTGCAAGTTTTAAAATTAACTTACATCCTCCAAGTATCTATCTAATTCTACAGCATATTTGTTAATAAAAACTATTTAGTTACCAAGACATAAAAACAAAACAGACAGACTTTCGTAATATTAGTGCGCATTAAGATATTATAGCAGGAAAAGGCCTGAAATTCAAATTCAGCACCATTTACTACAAGACAGATCACTGCAAAGACTTTCAAACTTTACCTGGATATACTGGTATACTTTCAGCAGGTTGCAAATTAAGAAACTTTTCATTAGTGTATCCCGCACCAATCCTGTAATTTCAGCTACAACATGCGTCGGCAACTTTCAATTCATCATATAATCCATAAACAGTTATGTTCATTTTATTTATCTATAAATACTTCTAGGAAATATATTTGGGAGCAATTTTAGGTGTCCTACGTTAGCTTAATTCTTTGAAACGGTACTCGTTACCACCTACGCTTTACTATTAAGTTATTTGTTGTATCTTCTATATTTTATTGTGAACTTCGAAGTAAATTATTATTTTTTTTTCATTAACAGTTTTGAAAACAGCACTGCTAAACTGCAAGTGGCTGTTGGTACTACGAAGAAAACAGGGGGAAAGTCATATAATGTGTCGAAACTATTTTATCACGAACTGTATTCACCAGTTACTCTGGAAAACGACATAGGATTGGTAGCTGTGGTGGGAAAAATTAAATTCAACCAAAACGTGAGAGCAATTAGTGTAGCCCTTTCGGCTCTGCATATTCCAGCGGGTATTCATGCCATTGTTTCAGGATTTGGGAGCACTGAGGTAACCGACATTTTCTTTTGAATTTTTTTACACTAACGTAGGTATAATCTCTATGTTGTCATTTCTGCTCTACCACTTAGAAACTATTTGAAAATTAAATGCAAAGATTTCATGTAACAAAGTGCAATTAAGTGACTTTTGGTCAAAAAATAATAGTCTGAAAACATATTCAAATGAGTCTATTAAGTAAGTTTTTATATGTGTGCTGGTCGATCATATAGAGCCTCACTTTGCCATAAAAAATTGAGCACAGGAAGGGATATTTATTATGTGGTCACATAAAACTAAGTTTTTAAGATTGTAGAATGCCACTGACCATATACCCTCCAAATATAATCTAGATGGTGCGAAAATAACTGTCATCTGTTCATACTTTCAGTACGAAGGCCACTCGTCATCAGATCTTCGAGCAGCTGTAGTGGAGATAGTATCTCAATCAGAGTGTGTCCGTGCGTACAGAAGAATTGGCAACATCACACCAGGCATGATTTGTGCTGCTGGAAAGGATCCACCAAGAGATGCCTGTCAAGGAGACTCAGGAGGACCTTTAGTTGTGGGAAGGACTTTAATTGGAATTGTCTCTTGGGGTGAGGGCTGTGCTAATACCACATACCCAGGTGTTTATACTCGCGTTTCTGTGTATAATGACTGGATTCATGAACAGTTGAAACGAATTGTGTAGCATACTATTTTTACTAACTTTTCGTTGCCTTTTTCTATTATTGGTACTTTTATATTATATTTTAGACGTACATAGTATAAAACGATTCGTTCTATTTTGTTGAATTCAATTTTTATGATTGTTACAAAATGTTCGAGTGAAAATGAAACGAGTGAAAATGACTTAAACTTTGTACCCAGTTCTTTTGAATTCGTTTTCATCTTCCTGATTGTTCCTCAATTAAAAAAAATCATACTGTAGGTACATATATGCTGGATGTTTCTATCTTCTAGTGTTTTACTATTTAGAATATAAACAAGGCATACCTAACACCCGTAAATTAATTGTAGGTATCTCACGTATTATTTGATTCGATTTTAAGGAAATACGGATATTTTAATTGCTGTAAAAAAATAAACAAAATTACGATAAATTTAACCATTTTAGGTATAGTATAAATTATTATAAATTATTCAATTATTTGAACCTAAATTAAATAAATAAAAGAACTGCAAACATGTTTGTTTCACATGTACAATTTTGATATGCAAATTTTGAATGATAATAATTGTTTTATGTTCACGTTAAATGAAAACAGTGAAAACGTGGGTTCTATTGAGTACCAATAGCAAGGATATATAATTAATAATTTGGAAAATCCAAAAGTGCACGCCTCATAATTTTTTTT
>CAJQZN010010152.1:0-10849 GCA_907164685.1 Colias eurytheme | reverse complement strand
TCTATTGAACTTTACGCTAATAGAAAGCCACTTGTCTAGGGGGGCTGATTACTTAAAGAAACAGCACACCAAACAATTCCATAGGTATAACTTGTTTTTTTCCGCTAAATTCTTGGCGCCTAAAAGCTTCTAGAAAGTTCAATTGCCGCCTAAAACATTCTAGAACTTTCCAGGGTGCGTGTTCGCGGAGCTGCTATCCAGTGAGGCTTTATGGCCGGGAAAGAGTGATTTAGACCAATTATATCTAATTAGGAAGACCCTTGGAGATCTGCTGCCACGGCATATGACGATCTTCTCGCAAAACTCGTTTTTTCAGGTAATTTTTTTATTGTTATAAGTACCTACGTTAGAACTAGTTACTAATTTGTCAAATTTAAATTTAACTTCCCAACCTAAATGTACACTTTATCGAGTGAATTAACTTTCTAAGGAAAATTATTAAAAAAATAAATGGATTACCTAACTAAGGGCCGATTTTTCAATGCTTGGATAAAACTTATCCGTCCAATAAAGTATTACACGATAATATTAAAATGTCACGTAAACTGTCAAATACGGGCAATTAGAATACCTACGTTTTTAAAATGGTAGTTTTATACATTATTCGACGAATAAGTTTTATCCAAGCATTGAAAAATCGGCCCTAACTACTTACTTACCTGTTTCGTAATAGGAAAAATAAATATTTATTTGGTCCTAATATGAATTTTCAGGGATTGGCATTACCAGAACCTACTAACTTCGAACCGCTACAAAAGAAGATACCACCACGATACGCGAATAATGAACTGATTTTAGACTTTTTGCAGGTGAGAACTACGAGTACAAAACATATTTGTAGTTATATTGCAAAATATATCACATTAAAATCCATCTGGTTCTAAAATTGCTAATTCTTGAATATTTAGAAATTAATAGTGTTCGACTGAAACTGGTTTCCAGGCCGAAACCGAAACCGAAACTGAATGTTCGCCGTGGCTTCAGTTTCGGCCGAAACCGAAACCGAAACCGAAACTCACGTGGTCTAGTATGAAATTTCTAAAAATACTGAACTTTGGTGCATTTTACCTATTATTTTGCCTTAATTAGGGCATGAAATGAAAACACAGTATATTAAATTTGTTGTAATCATTTATTTAATATAAAATAAAAAAATAATATTTTTAAAATATTAATAATAACAATTTTAATTTTTATTATTTTTTCAAATTAAATTCTCAGTAAAATCAGTCATCTAAATCAAATCGGTAATTGTTACTGTTACTTTAAATACTAAGTTTTGGTATTTTGAGATCTTTCTCTTTATTAAAGAGTCTTTAATGCTTGGGATTGGTATTTGTACTTAGAAGAATAATAAGTCTCTTTTAGGTACCTCTTATATAAAAATAATAATTATTAATTACTATTACACCCAGTTCCAATCTCAACATAGATAATCAAAAATTGTTTCCACCAGCGTGGGTCAACCAACGCTTTGACAGCGTCCGTCAAAGCGTAGCCGAGGAAAACGAAGTTAGGCGAGCGTGAACGTGTGTGAACTAAGTTCACTGAACTTGCGAAATAAGTTTCGGTTTCGGCAAAAGTTTCGGCCGATTTTGGCCGAAACCGAAACTGCGGCCGAAACTTGATTTTTGGCCGAAACTCGGCCGAAACCGAAACCGAAACCGAAAGTTCGGTCGGACACTAGAAATTAATGACTTTTTAACGGATTTTAAATGCGATTTATTCATTATATTATTTTCCCGACGTTTCGAACACTTTACAGCGAGCTCGAGCGTGGTCACGAGTGGTAAATGTATAATACTCGCGTAAAATCAAACACTAGAAAATATGTAGGTACTATAAATTGAATAGGTATATTTATTACGTGGTTACTTTTATTTTTTTTTAATTACTATCCCGCCCACAACTTTTGCTCCTCGAACCAGACCACAACCAAAGAACCCACCTCAATGATATATTTAGCTTTTTTACACATTGAGTTAATATTATGTATGTACTACGTTATATTGTGTCTGTAGGTATTTAAATAAATATTTCATGCCATCTATAAATACTTGTTAATTTTCTAGCAATGTTTTATAGCGCGGATGTTTATTTCATTAATATATCAACTGGCTATCTATCTTATTGTTTCACAAATAAACCTAACAAATACATTGAATCGTCTATAGGAAGCTATTTATTGTATTTTCAAAATAATAGCTTCCTGTCCTATTATAGATTAAACGCTTCCGATAGTAAAAATGACGTAAAATTAAAGATAGCAAAAAACCGACATTAAGTTTATGAAGGCGTTCAAATTATCGCCGATGCTACCGTACGCCGTATATCGGCACAATAAATAATAATTAAGTAGGTACATGTTATATAGGTATTTTCATTTATTTATTCGTTCATTTATTAATTTCGTAACCTTTAAATTATATTTGTAAAAAAAATATATAAATCTAGATGTGACTAAACCTGTTTTTAAGAACTCACAGTAGAAACTTAGCTGATATCTATTGATAATATAATTATTATGTATTGAATATTTTTACTGCTTCTAAGTTATAATTGTTTACCAAATGTAAATAAATAGTCTATAGAAGTTTATGGGTTTCCAGAAATGCCTGGACAAAGACCCCTTAATGCGGTGGACGTGCGAACAATTACTACGGCATCCGATCTTCGAGAACTTTCTATTTACCTTACCTTCTTCCGACCACGATGAGTACGAGCGGATCCGGAGGGCGCAGGTTTGTATGTGGTGTGGTGAACGGCTGGACAGGTTTTGATGGGACTTTGGAAAAGGATAAATCTGGATTTATGATTGGTTGATGGTTGTTGTTGAGACTATAATATTGTGTGCGTTTGAGGTAAAACTGTGGTAAAAGTTTATTCTAATAAAAAAATCGCTATCGATTTTTACTGTAATAAATCACAGTTCTAGCAAGGTCACTACTATAAAATATTAATATTTTAGATTTAAATTTTAAACCTAGTAACTAGGTACCCAACACAAGGCCAGTAGTGACAAACAAACAAAATAATTACCTACTTAATTGAAAAGAGATTTTATAAAATATTTTATCAAAACAGCAAAATTTCAATGAAAGATCTCGAGCGTTGTATGAAGAGACATCTACACACATATCTGATAGCACTGCTTTGTCCAAGAAAAGTAAAGGGAAATGAGTTCACTATTTGAGGTACCCTCATTTATTTGATACAAATTATAAGCAATATTTGAAGGTAGTTTGTATTTTAGGATGATCTATTCAGTTTCAAGTGTATTCATTGTCCTGTAAAAAAATTGTTATCCTTAATTACAGAGTAGTATAAGTAAAATATTATTGATACATAATGTCTCATTTATATTTTGAATAAACTGTTTTTAGCAAACATTTTTCCCACTGTAATTGTACACTTCTGAAGTAAAACTTAATATGTATTATTGGCTATTAAATAACTTAGAAACATTCCTCTAATCTTACATTTAATTATTTTTTGAAGTGAAAACTTCTTTAGCGGCGTTGGGTATAAAATCTTAAACTCGCGTCAGGACACGTGGCCTGATCGAAAAAGCGTAAGACGGATTTTTTTTAGCTCTTATATTCCATGCGTAAGACGGATACCATTCCAAAATATCAAA
The DNA here is from genome assembly GCA_907164685.1 of Colias eurytheme. Taxonomy (NCBI): domain Eukaryota; kingdom Metazoa; phylum Arthropoda; class Insecta; order Lepidoptera; family Pieridae; genus Colias; species Colias eurytheme. Next base: position 7,212 of record CAJQZN010010152.1, on the reverse strand, counting down.
CATGCTGAATGTTAATAATCAAGTTTTCACTTCTGCCGGCACTCCCGGAGTGCAAACCGTCTTTTTTTTCTAAATAATAACATTCATCATCACTCATCAGCCCATTAATATTCCCAATGTAGGTACATAGGCTTTGTATGAGGGTTGAAAAATAAACTACTAAAACACAGGTACAATCATCACCCCTGCTACCTCAGCTGATTGTGAACGAGCGATCCCAACCCAAGAAGAAGACAGAGATGGAGGCCCGAGGCCACCTCCCCACCATATGACTAGCACCGCGACGTTAAATTAAATGTTTATTGCTATTTGTTTGTTTTATTTAACAACTACCCTCATATTATCAATGTTTAGAATTGTACTTTCCTGATAGGTGGTAAATGTTAAAAATATGTAATGACGATTCGAAAGTGCTTCTAAAAGAAGTCTAATTGAATAAATAAATGTTTGAGTTTGTGAATTCATATATTTGTAGTTTCACATAAAAATGTTAAATACATACTTTACAGTTTAGATTTAACACAGCTGATTCTTAAATAAATCAGCATCTTGAATTTTGACCATTATACCATTTTATAATAATATTGCAGATTATATTTTTTCATTTGAGAAGACTTATAATGCACAAGATTTTTTAACTAAAATGCCGTTTCATACAATGAAATTATAGACAAACTATGTAATATATTGTCTTTCTTTCACATTATGTTGCTTATTACAAAATCACTTTTTCATGGAATGAATGAATTATTGTTAAAGTATATAATATCTATTCTAGTTAGAGTAATGATTTGAAACAGGAATAATGATTTCAAATTAATAAAAGAAACGCTGATTAATTACAAATCATTTTATTTATACTTCACAGTCAAATAAACAACTGTAAAGAAAAATTATTTTAATTAATTACATTAATTTACCTTTTCTAACAGCATAAAATATTATCTAATAGGTAGTTTAACAATATCCTCCATCACATATTATTTACAACCCCCTCCATAAGTTCTTATTCTCGGAAAATCTGGAAATAGTAAAAAAGAAAATAAAAAATAAAGTTTAATAAGACTTTGTTATAGGTACTTATTAGTGAAATTAAATTTAATAACTTCACAATAAAGATAGAAAATTGTGGTTTTACTGTGCATCAGATTAGAACTTGAAACTTGGTAATGTCCAAATATCAATGAATATTTAGGAGAATTGAATATTTTCATAACGAATACAGCCATTTATATAATAATTTTACTGATATATTCAGACTGTTTATATTCCAGTATTTTTGACTCTACAATCTCAGATGTTAAGTGTAAGGTTATTTACAGGTTTCTAATAATTTATGAGTTTATGTTTTAACCAGCGCATAACACATGCTTCGAATAATCGACTTCTAAATGTACATACCGCTGGTAAATTCTTCCTATCTTTCTCTGGTACAAGAACGTCGACATTCTGTAATTTCATCCAGCCGTAGTGGCTTCCCGCGATCAGTGGAATTATAATGAGGACCACGAGATTCTTGTTAACAAATTGCCTCACGTTGAACATGTTTATACTATTATTATTCTATCTTCAAAATATATTATTTTTCGTGCTTTTCTCGATCTTTTTCGGTGTCAGATCACATTTGACAAATGACAACAGACAAATATTACATTGACATTGTTTTTAATATTTTGTTACACAATATTACACATGAAAGCCGACTATTAAATAAAAGTATGTTAAAATCAAGTACACACTTAGACAAAAACATCAATTTAATTCTGCCATATTTTATTTGGCTTTTGGCAGAATGTGACATTTACAAAATTACAACAGTTTTCAGCTGCTAATGTCATGTGTCATTTGGGTTATTTTCGTTTATAAATTGCTTTAATATACTTGCCTAAATACTGAATAAAATATATTTTATACTACTACATTTGTTGTGACTAATAAAATAGAAAAATATAAGTTACACGTGAGTTACACTCAATTTTACCATGATTGCTTCCTAATAAGAACCAATTATTTAGTCGAAAGTAAAAAAAAAAAAAAATTATTTAGTCTAATTAGACAATTTTAAGTCTGTATACTACAGCTGTCAATGACAAATGTCAAATATGAATTGAACGTCGACGTCAAGATCAAACTATCAACTCAAAAACATGGTGGCATTTCAGTAAAAGGGTGTACATTTCGACTAGTCATTAAAAATTTAGGAAGCTTATTAAGCAAGAGTGTTTGATACAAATTGTAAGTATATTATTTAAGTATTTAAACATGCATTAAGTTATTGTTACGCTAATATTATGCCTTCTCTTAGGTAAACACCATACCAATAAGCTTCATACAAAATTAAGGATGACGTCTGAAGAATGCCAGATTTCCGAGGAACTGAAGGGATGTTACGAGAATCTTATTGTAATCGACATTGGCGCAAACTTGACGAACAAGAAATACGGCCGTGATCTGGATTCAGTAGTGCAAAGGGCAAAAGATGCAGGTACGATTTATAAACAAAAAATAAATAAAAAATAGTTGCCAAAAATCTCGCGTGCAAATATGTTAGGACGTAACAGTGCATTAATTTACACCGGTTAGATATTCGTTTGCCGAATGCCTGCGTTAATTTATTTATATTACAAAGAAGGTTGCTTCATAAGAAAGTTAGAAATTCACATTCGATCATATCAATATTTCATTGAGATTTATTAGTTTTTCCACTCTATAAATTTATACATATTCATGCAGAATGGAATTCAATACTGCATTCCAGTATGTATCATCAATCAGGTGATATCCACATCATATTATTATTTTTGCATTATTTTCTGTTTAATGTAATGTCAGAATGTTAAGAATATTTTTTTTGTAATTATCCAATTTATAATATTTTCAAACCATAAATATATCAATTAATTAATTAGTGCCCTTTTATTCATAATTGGTTTATTATGACTGGTTACTAAGAAGTTGATTCATATATATTATCTTCAATATATTATTCTACACATATTTAATATAGATATTACACATACAGTTTATAAACAAATTCCAAAGTCTAATTATGATCTGTTTCAGTTATTACAAAAAACAAACAGATAAATAAAATATTTTCTGATTACAAGTACCATTTGCTATTGCACAGTACTTTAATGACCATTTACTTAAAAAAGAGTTAATCTACTATTACAAATATACAAACACTAGCTTTCAGCCTTCATTTTCAAAGAAAAACCCGCATAGTTCCCATTTTCGTGAGATTTCCGGGATAAAACCTATCCTATGTGTTAATCCAAGTTACCCTCTATATGTGTGCTAAATTTCATTGTAATCAGTTCAGTAGTATTTGTGTGAAAGAGTAACAAACATACTCATACATCCATCCTCACAAAATTTTCGCATTTATAATATTAGTAGGAAGGATTTTGGTCTATATTACAAAATTGATCCTCTATATAACATAACTAGCTGCTCACCGCGGTTTAACCCCGTGGCTCCACTCCTGTTGGTTGTAGCGTGATGATATATAGCCTATAGCCTTCCTCAATAAAATGGGCTATCTAACACCGAAAGAATTTTTCAAATCGGACCAGTAGTTCCTGGGATTAGCGTGTTCAAACGAACAAACTCTTCAGCTTTATAATATTAGTATAGATTTACAAAGTCATGTCAACTGCTATAAGTCATGAGAAAGGCCGTTTGGCTTCTTTAAAAATTATATCTAATGTTATGAAGTAATTCAACCGCAATAATGGGATCATTATAATCTCCGTACTGTGTGGTGTAATTTATGTAACTTAGTTTTATCCTACTTAGCTATAAGTATTATACAACTAAGTCACTGTGCTGTTTCTATTTTTATTTAGGTCTAAGGAATTAGTGTATCTATTTTTATAGGGTTTTTGGTAGTTTATAGATGGATGCAGTGATGAAGTTTCTTATTGTAAAATAACTTGTTAATTTTAATAGTGAAAGGGTTGCCTGTGCCCTGTATTGTAGATATATAAAAATAGCTAATTCTAAACAAGTCATTGACTCCGACTTTGTCTGGGTTGGACTGGAATAAAAACTAAATTTTTAATGCCTAAGTCTCTTGAGAATATAGTTTCATTGTATTGATGAAAGAATTTCCAAAATTGCTTGTTTATCGGACTAGCAAATAGGACGAGGTTTCTTTTTCGGCTTTTTCCATGAACTTCGCGTAATCGGATGAGATTTTACATTTTCCCCATATGCCACTGATATTAAATATGTAAATTTATCTATTACCTGTAAGGTACATATTTATTATATGTATTGGTTCAAAATAACGAGATAGATAGCTTTCGCATTTATGTTATTGGAATACATGTTAACGTATTTTGTGTACATTTAACCAGGTGTCCAAAAGATAATGGTCACAGGCACATCAGTGAGGAGCAGCAAGGAAGCACTTAGGTTAACTCGACTCTACCCCAGCACAATATATTCGACAGCAGGTATGTTTGTTTATTTTATTTTTTATTTTTTTTCGGTTGGTACTGAATTTATGTGTTTTTTTCGTATAAAAGTTATACATAATGCTTAGTTGAAATGTTTTCAAAAACAGAAAAAACTATGTAGAATTGGTCACTAAAAATTATATTTTTTAACTGAAAACAATTTTTTAATCATAAACAAACAGATTCAGTATTTTAAATTCTATTAGATGGTGCACTGCATAGAAAAATAACAGGAAATATATTTTTTATTATATATTTATTAAAGAAACTCTATAATAAAAAAATAGGGATTATCAATATCAACTGACATGCATTGATACTATCAGGGTATGATAATCCTGCAGCATTTAGTTTATCTCACGAGATAGCTCGAGTATTTGGGCCTTTGATAATTCAAATGTGTAGCAATTCTTGTATGTAAATATGTAAATAAAAACATATTCAATGATTCGTTCTTTTAACCTACTTTTTTAAATATCAAAATAACAAACATCAAATTAAAATTAGTTTATTATAATACGAAAAATCTTTATATATAACCATTTAAGTTTTTATTCATAGTTTATTAAAACCAATCTAATACTTAATATATCCTACCTACTTATTACTGCGTAAACGAAACGTGGTAATCGATTGCGTATGCAGTGAAGTACCTACATATATGCGATAACATAGTCATTAAATGTATTATATTTAGCAATAATACATAGAAAAAATAATATATAACTATTATAAAGGCGAAAGTTTGTAAGGATGTATGGATGTATGGATGTATGGATGTTTGTTACTCTTTCACGTAAAAACTACTGAACCGATTACAATGAAATTTAGCACACATATAGAGGGTAACTTGGATTAACACATAGGATAGTCTTTATCCCGGAAATCCCACGGGAACGGGAGCAATGCGGGTTTTCCTTTGCAAACGCGGGCGAAGCCGCGGGCGGAAATCTAGTAATATATAAAGTCATGGATTAGATTACTTAAATACCGCACGACATTAAATCAATGATGGACGAGGACCTATGGTCCGAGTTACAAGCGATAGTGACGGTAGAGTAGTTTAAAAATTAAAATAATAAATACGCACAAAATAAAGTATACGGCTTTTTAGATTCAGACTATTTTTAATAGCTTCCCCCTGTGCCTTCGTCTGCTCTGTCTTAAAAAAAGCTTAAGCAATCTTTCTATTTAGAAAACCCGCATTGAATATGTTGCGTAGTTTTTAAGATATGCTCAACCCCAAGCATGCACAGACAGACAGACAGCGGGAAGTGACTTTTATAATGTGTAGTGACAACGAAAAAAATGTAATAAAAAATATCAAAAAACAGGTGTACACCCGCACGACGCAAAATCTATGGTGGACGAAGAGCTCTGGTCTGAGTTACAAGCGACAGCGGCGGCGCCCGAGTGCGTGGCGGTCGGCGAGTGCGGTCTCAACTATAGCAAGGACTTTAGCGAGCCGCGCGTGCAACGGGACGCGTTTAAGCGGCAGGTACGTGGCATGAGCGGTAGCGATTTTTTGCGGAAATCGCTTTTTTGCGCTAGTTGGTGAAGTTACTATGATTGCTAAATAGGTATATAGGAAAGATTTCTTTGAGCCACCTGTGCAACGGGACGTGATTAAGCGGCAGGTACGTGGTAGAAGCGGTAGCGGTTTTTGGGCAAAGCGCTTTTTGTGCCGAGGAAATTGTATTTTTTTTATATGTTTTATTTTTAGAGATTGTATTTATTTATTAGGTATTTGTGTGGTTTTTTCGTGTTAAAAGTATTTTACATGAACAAAAAAACAATTCAATGGATTTCGCGTAGTATTGTAGGTTAAGATTGAAAAACTTAAAAATATACATCCATAATGGGAAACTTTCTTTTCGCAAAATAATAAACGCAGTCTACCTAATTAGGGTCATATTAATATAACATATAACTTCTTACTTTTCTTACTAACCTAAAATAGTCTTAACACATTAATAACACATCTTCCCGAATTAACGTATATCCGGTATCGGGTATACGATAACGATGGTAGCAAGAAGCTAACGGGTTCAAAAACCCCTCGTGTGTTATAATGAAAGTTTCCGGCCGTGAAAATCGTAAGATAAAATTAGACTTGCTCTTGTAAAGGTTAAAGACAAGATGTGTTTTGTAGATTATGTTTGGTTTTTATGTATCAAATCAAATATACTCTCTCATATTTGATTCGTAGTTGGTTTTTATTTGACGAGTTTTGGTCCGCAATTTATGGGGGTAAATGAAGAGAATTAGGAATTCTAATTGAAGTGAAACTTCTTTAAGCGCGTTGAGAGTAAAATTTCAAGGTCGCGTCATGGCAATACCGTCACGACGTGGAAATACTGTCAATTCATGGAGTAAGCCGACGATTTTGGTCTTGGATCTTTCAATCTTGCCAAAGAAGTTTCACTTCTGACACGTGTGCTCGGCACACGTAGCCGTAGCACACATAGTGTAGTCAATCTGTCTGTCAATCTGTTGTGAGGAAGGGACATATGTATAGATACATAATTTTGCAAGCAAAGCCGCGTGGTGTGTTTAGTTTGTTATTATCCGATTTCGTTTAGCTCCTTCTGTATTTTGAGTACACATTAATATGTAGGTGTTATTGTATTGTTATTGTGTATGTTTGTTTTCTTTGGCTTGCAGCGTACCTAAATTAACTTGTAGGGTTTAGCTCGAGGTATCTTTGAATTAATTTAAACTGCGAGAGGATCAAATTTATGAAAAA
>CAJQZN010010150.1:0-17180 GCA_907164685.1 Colias eurytheme | reverse complement strand
AACACATTACATTTAACAAAAAATACAAACAAGAAAACTTAAGTAAATGATAATTCTTACTTAGAAACAGATTCAGCCCATCTAACGTTTTCACTAGCCAGTCCATTTACAAGTCTATTAGCTAGCTGTATAGTTCTATTTGTAGCATCGGCTTCTTGTTGGCATTTTAGCTTCTCAGCTGTTGCTTTCTCGAAGTCTGCTGTTAAAGTTGCTAGTTGTTCTTCTAGGGACTAGAATTTTAATAAAATTCAAAAACTGTACATCATAAGTAACTATGATGTAGAGAGAAGAGTTTCAATTATAAGTACTTACAGCTACTTTAGACTTAATAGATTTAAGTTTTTCTGTTGCAGCTGCTAATTCTGCGTTAGCTGCAGCCAAAGCCTTTCTTTTAGGCTCAACGTCACAAAACACTTCGAAGAATTTAATTATGTTTATGACCCACGCACACAACCCCGCCGCGGCAGCAGATTTGGATCTTACAAACTCTGTAGAAAATAATTCATGTAAATTTAGTCTTATCTTTAAAGTTTCAAGATGAAAATTGAATTTATAAAAGTCTGCCTCTTACCGGGTTCAAATTCTGAATCTTTTAAATATGGTTGGATAGCTTTTATTACGTCTGGATGAATGTTTTCTTTGTCATAATGTATAAGAGCTTCCAGAAATACGTCCACTTTTGCCATCATCATCTGAAAATTATAAAACAGAGCTTTATTTGAGCTAAATTTTTTAACCGACATAAAAAAGGTTCTAGAAGAAAATGAGGCTATCAATTTTGTTGGTGTATTTTTTTGATGATTATGTGTAGTTAGATTAGAAGATTAACATTATTAACCTTGGCAGATTTCCAACTTCTATCCTTAGGTATTTTTCCACCTGGCGCTAAAAGCACCATAACCGCTGCAGTAACATTTGTTACAGCTCCTGGAGGTGAACCGAATGATTTTAACTCAGTAAGATTAGCTTTGTTTAATGTGTTTAGAGCTTCTTGAGCCGCCACAAGAGCCGGTTCTGCTTTTATAAGATCTTCTTCGCAGTCTTTTTGCTTTTTTGATACCTCTTCAGCTATCACTGCGACTTTTTCTTCTTCCTCGTCAGCTAAAATCATCAAATTTAAAGTTTTTCTTTTATATTCATAAACATTACCTATCAATTGGTTATGACTTATAATTGAAATTGATTTCTTACCCAATGCTTTTTCACTTTGAACTTTAGCAGTCTCAACACCAACCATTTCAATAAGTTTATCAGCAGCTTCATTCTTTTGTTGCAGTTCGATTTCTTGTATTGCCAATTTTGCTTTTAAAGCATCCACTTGTGATGCCGTTCCACGTAGTTTTTCTAAACCATTTTCCAATCTAACAACACAAATTAATATCAAATGACATGTTAATTGATAAGTTTTACTAAAATGCACTATAAAAAGATTACCTTGAAATTTTAGCACGAAGCTCATCCGTCTTTTGATTGACCAATTTTGAATACAGACTAATTTGTTCTAAATAACTTTTAGGCGTGGTGTAATTATATCGTCTCTCATTAGATAAATATGCTTTAGATATCGTGTTAACCGAAGTGTGAACATATGCCATGAATCTGGATACCGAGTCACGGAGTGTTATCTATAATTATAATTAATAAATAACAACATATTATGTTTATCTATATCTAGAAATTGTATGCAAACGTAGATATGACTTACAAAGGCTCTGTTATAATAAAATATTGCATATAATATACTTAAAATACGTGGCAGCTATATTTTTACCGTAACAGCTAATTCAATGAGAAAATAATCCCAACATTTTATCTATTTACAATCCTAGTAATAATACTTACGGGGAGGACAATTAGCTCTTCCAAAAAGCGCATAGAGACAGAAACCAAAGCCTCTTGAGGCCACTCATGGAACCAATTGATTGACGTACAATTTATAAGAGCAGGAAACTTTCTGGATCTCACACGTAACGTAGAACCAACAGGTGAAAAGCAGAGGACAACTTTTAATTGCTTCCTCACTCTGTCTATGAAGAACTTCCAACAAATTTCCCTTGTATCAGGAAGACCTGCTCCTTTGACCTACAGAAAATTAATATGCAGCTATGTACAGTGTTTGGTGAGAGATGCCCACGATTCGAAAGATATACATATGTAACTACAAATAGAAAAAAAGCTCTCAGTCTACAGACTAAGAGCTTTTTTTCAATTTAACTGTTCATATAATTATTTATTAAATGTACGTGTATATTTTCTAAAAAAATCGAGATTAACAGGTTTATTGGTTCTCTCACCTCATTCCTCACACCAGCAATAATATTCTCGATTTCATCATCAGGGAACAGGTCACCAACTTCACCAGACGCGAGCAAATCATTAATCAGCACCAGAAACTGTTCATTAGCCACTTGAGCATCGGTCATGAGGAACATTATTCCAACATTTTTCAAGCCAGTCTTTATGTACAACCCTGACAGTTCTTTCTGAAAATTTTATTATGAGGATATTTTATTTCTTTTGATGGGCGTTTTGATAAATGGCTTGAAGATGATTTGAAACATTAAGTGTTAAGTTACTACCACCATTTACGTTTTCCCTATAAAATATAGGTACAAGATTATTAAATGACGTTCCATTAAAGGCACTAACTGAAATACGTGGTATCAAAAAAACTATAAATACAAGTATATTTTTATATGAAGATCAGAAAACGGTAATCGCTCGTATTTCGTCATAGTTGCACATTGTTGAATTGCATGATATGTTTACCTTATAATTATACCGCTCTATATGCAATAAAGCAATTTTCTTCCATTTCATTCATATCGCTCGCAATTATGAGATCCAAACGATCATTAGCGGTTATAATTAACGTGTTGTATTTGTAATTACCTTGAGATCTGATACTCCATATCCCTTCTTCAATTGTATCTGGAAAACCTCTAAACTAGCTATGAATGCTGCAAGTCTGGATAACGATTGTTTCCCGGATCCGCCTACGCCTACCAGTAACGCACTGCCTCGGGGACTTTCTAAGATGCGACTGATTCTAAAACAATAAACATAAGATATCTTTCTTTAAATATAATTCAATTGTTTTAAATAAATATGACATCTGTATCAATCCTTAATTGTCTGAATGAGATTCCACTCCTGCAATAAGCTTACCAAAGAAAAGGAAGGACCTCAAATCAAATCTCTATATTTAAATAGTCTGACTTTAGAAGAGCACAACAGGCGGTGTTATCGATAGTAAATTTACCCCCATTACTAACCTGCAAATGTGCATCATGGCGTCTTCAAACAACACTAAATTCATGGCAGCAATAAGGTCATTGTAACTGGATAATGCTTCTGTCAGCAGCTTATTGAGTTGAGTCCACGTCGCTATGGGCATGTACTTGGGTTCACCGATACCGCCAGCAAAGTGGCAGTATATGTTAGGACGCTCGAAGACTACGCCTTCATCTATATCCTGAATGCAGAATGAATCAATTTAATTTAATTTAATTTTTTTTTGTCACATTAAACCATACAAATATAATATAATCTGTTTCTGCGACGTAATATTATAATGTTTAACATAATAGGTTCCGAAAATGTATTTTCAAAACGAAGAAAGACTGTTACAAGCATGTAGGGTTAACTTATTAAGTGATTATCAAAATGTAATACTTGTCGTTATTACTCACTTCAAAATTCTTCTTACACAAATCCACTTGCATTTTAAGAAAAGCGTCAATATCTTTGTCTTCTGTGAGTTTATCACCATACACCCTGTGTGTTTCGTGCAGCCAAAGTCTGATTATATCTGAAGGATTTACCAAACATTCATTTGTACTGAAAAGGAAACCCTGTAACAATTCGAAGTAAAAGTTTCAAATTTGAATTTGTAGCGTGAAGACTAAAAAAAAATATTGATATATGGTATATTTATTTACCTGGAAAACATTGGATAAATCCCGCAAATTAAATATATAATGGAATTTGATAGCCGTTGGTAGAAAGACTTGAGATACTTTATTGTGAAGAGCAATGGTTGCACTCACTACGTTCGCTAAAAAAATTAAAACAACTTCATTATCAAACGTGCTATTTATTTTACAAATGTATAATTGTATCAGCAACATATGTATAACATACCTTGGGCTTTAAATTAAATGACTAGTAAGAAAAAGATATGAAAATATTTAAACTTACATGAAAGTTTTGCAATTTGTGCACCGATTCTTAATTCAGGATTAACGAGATGTTGGCTCAGTATATTGTGGTAAATGTTATTGAGAGCCTCCGTGTTCGGAAAACTTATAGCAAATACGCAGAAATGCCTTTGCAGTCTTGGGTTTATTGTAAAGCTTCCAGACGTAGGATTCATACAAGACACGTATTGGGTATTATGAATATCTTTAAGAGTCAATTTTGTCCTATCATACCAGTGATTATAATCCATATGTTGTCGTATTATTGTATGCGGTTGTACAGTTCCATATGCATCTACTTCTGGCATATTCATGTCATCTATAAAGTAAATAAGCGTCTTGCTACCGGGAGGTCCGTAATTCCGACCCGCTTTCTTTTCTAATGGTTTTTCCAGAATTTTCTGCAGCATCTCGGATGTGGTGTAGAAATTGAAGGGAATCGACTGGATGGCATAATTATCTGGCAAACTATTGGAAAGAAGTACCGTAATAATTGAGATACAGTAACAAATAAATTAAAAATTATTTAATAGTGTTAACTGACCTTTGCAGCTTCTCATTTACTAGGACAGTTTTCCCGCATCCAGCACCACCAACCAACATTACAGGGTGTCTATTCTTCATTAACAAATCTAAGAAGAATCTTATTCTTATTGTTTCCGCCGTCGGAACTAATACAGCCTGTAAATATACAAACAATAAATATCTTATTTATTTTCAAATCAAAATTTTGTTCATTACAAAAATACCTGAAGTGGTATATCGGAATCCAATTCAAACTTAGGTATCTTCTCTGTCCACGGCGTAAACTGTTTCGTTTCGGGATCAATATAATAATCAAATACTGTGCCGCCAGTTGGAAATTTAACAGTTTTGAATTCATTTAACCACCACTTCGAAAACTCTGCAAAAACATCTCATGAATTAAAATATTATTTTAAAATTCATATAAAACTACTGTTGTTTTGCTTACCAACTCTATAGTCAATGTTAGTGTCTTGGAACATAGCAGATCCAAATGCCCATACACAAGCAAAAACAAAGAAAACATCGTGCCAATCCTTTGAACAATCAGGAGGAGTATTCTCAGGTACTAACAGACAATTAAGTAAATGACAGAGCATTTGAATGTGAGCCATATCAGCAATAGGAGTGATCTTCTTAAACCTGTTCCTCACAGTTTCTAAACACGGTGGAATATATTTATCGAAGAGGATAACTAGATTAGATTTTTCAGCCGGAATTTTTCTTGTTTCAATCCAACTTGTAACATACCTATAATAATTTTTTCATTAATATTAATTTTATACACCAAAAATAAGACAGGGAAAGTTACAGGGACAGTTTTATACACCATAAACAAAATAAACTTACGGATTCCATCCCAAATCTTGAGGATTGATGTACAAAATACCAGCTCGTGATACTGTGGCTGGTGTTGCTGTGCGAAGATTAGATATTTCGAACATCAGCCGCATACTCGGTGTTAGTGCAATTCTCTCGTTACTGGCTAAAGTAAGAATTTTATTGTCATCCATTACAGTATTTAACGATTCAATCCACATAGGGTCGATATCGCCATCTAAGAGAATCCATTTTGGATTTTCTCCAACAATATTGGCTTGATCTCTCATTATGACAGAAAATAAACCATCTTTCCATTCCCTTGTTGCGGGGTTAATGATACCGAACAATTCATCATTTGTTACAGCCTTTGGGTTTAAATCATTGTATATCGGTTTCTTTTTCAGATTTTGATAAGTTTTAAACAACGTTTTCCACACTTGAGTTTTCCCAGTACCAGCATTACCAACAATGAAAACAGAATGACGCACTTCAAGTAACTCTTCTAATTGGACTACTTTCAATATAAAATTATCTTCTGGTTGAAGAAACAAATCCATTGCTGCTTGCTTGACGGTCCTTTCAAATTCTAAGTCCCGTTTTCTTGGCACTTCAAGAGCAGGGAATAGATCGCCTATCAAACCCATGAAAACAGGCATGTCATCTGTTACAATTTTTGGAATATTGAAATCTCGTAGTGTTCTCATTAAAACCTCTTCTTCTGGTCTACCAGGATCGCCTCTCTAAAAATACAAAATATAATTGATAAAAAATATATGTATCCAATATCTTTAACAAGATCATTTATGTACACAATATTATTAACCTTCAAGGAGCCAGCAACGACTAATACAGATTTTATTGCTCTCAAACCCCAGTCATAGTGATCTTGTTTTGAAAGCAGTTCTTTGCAAAGTGTATACAGAGTAATGAATTTTCGAGCCAAAATCTTCGCATCTTGGAAACCTTCTGCTACTAACATAATTTCGCATATAAGTTCAAAATCAGGAACAACCATAGCACAGGGTCTAAATAAAGCTTTTAAATTTTCTGGCAGCTCAGTTCTACCCGCGTATCCTGGATTCATTGTAATAAATATTCCAACAGATGGAACTAAAACAATGATCTCGCCCATGAAATTAAACTTTTCTTTTTTGTCCCTAAAACAAACAAACAATATCACAAATTATTTTAAGACAATTGCACAATATGAAGCAAAATAAAAATACACTTAATAACTACCTGATAGCATCTTGAACGGATTTCACTTGAACAGCTACTACAGACAATACTTCAACAGAAATTCTATTAAACTCATCAAAGCATCCCCAAGCTCCTGTTTGAGCTAATCCTTTATAGATATTTCCACAAGACTGCAAAAAAAAGTCAGCTCTGATCAATTTGATGTATATTATGCTATTTTAAAGGCTTCACAAATCAAATTCTTTAAAAACAAAACATGCAGAAATTATCTGACCTGATAATCCATTTGTTCTGAACAATTGAAAACATACACCATTATACCGAGAGCTCTTCCTAAATCTTTTGTAGTTTCAGTTTTTCCCGTTCCAGCTGGTCCCGCTGGACCACCTCCCATTATTAAATGTAAAGATTGAGTCAATGTTATATAACAACGATCGGTTAAAGGAGTAATCACCAATCTGGGTGTATTCCCTAAATATTCGTAACTGTATATGAACTGTGCATCACAAATATTGGCGAAACAATGTAGCTCTTTGTCACCCCATCTACAATAACAAGAATAATAATATATACCAATAACAAACATTTGAATTTCTCAGTAAAATTTACTATACCTGTGTCTTAATTGCGATTGCCATTGAAATGCAGAGCCCGCTTCAACTTTTCCTTGTATTAATTTACTAACGACATCTCTTGAATGGACGTCGATAGTACAAATGGTCATTATTTTTTGTCGATCTTGTTTACTTAGCTCACCAATTAACAGTGTAATTAATGTACTCAATTGGGATAGCTGTTTCTTATAATAATCTTTAAGAGCATTATCATACCCTTCCTCCAACCTTGCAAAGGCTAAATTTACTTCAGTAGTCCACCAAATTTGGGAACAACAAAGTGACACTTGAGCCATGTAATCAAATAACCATTGTTCCCGCGGCTTTTCTTCATAAGATACAATAGCTTCACTGAAATATTGCCTTATGGAAGACCTCATAATATCTTGTAGTCGATTTAACCATATTTCAACCTGAGAAAAGTTCACTGTCCTTATAAATTCTCACATATACTTGTATTATACATGACAATACTATAATGAATAAACTTACAGCTCCACTACAGTCACATATGCCATGAAATGGTACGTATTCTCCGTCTTTTGCTATCATTCCAGCCGCCATTTTCGCTTCAGGTTTATCATTTTCTCCAAATTTAAGCTTTGCAATCGAATCAAACAATTTTGTTAAGTGTCTGAAAAGTTTAATAAGTTTTTATAAACATTCAGTACTTCTATAGTAATTTATATATTGTTTTTAAATAATCACCTTATTACTAATTCCGCTTGATTTCCATTAGACAAAATATCAAGTAAATCTGCTGATGATACGAAATAGAATCTTGGAAAAGCTAATCTCTTCGTTTCCAAATACTCTGCTAGTGCTTTCTCACAAATTATAAGATCTTTCTGCAAGCTATCTAGAATTGCTACCAATCCTTCTTTATTTGTACCTTTAACAACATTTGGAGTTTTCGACATATCTTTTGATAAAACCTGTAAAATACGTTGAAATAATTATACCAATCACTATCTTTACCAAGACGAATAAAGAACAGTTGGTATAGTACCTTAAACTCTGCATCAATTCTGTCAAATCTTTCAGAATCTTCAGGTAATTGTTTTCTTATATCTTCCGAACTCATGAAAATACTTTCCAAGTGAGTCCATGTCCTTTGCACTTCAAACCAAACTGTAATCACCTGATCAGCTATTGACAGTTTCTGTTGCCAACTTGAAACTTCTTCTAAGAAGTGAGCGATGAATTTTGATGTTATCAAATTTTGTAATTGCACCTGCATCAAAAATATGTTTATCACTCCTGTGTTCATGGAAACCTAACAATTAGAAACAACAGTTTTTATCTTTATATAGAAGACGTGTAACCTGATTTTCCTCAAGAGTTTCTATTAGCTCTTCACTAGCTCTTAATAAAATACAGCCGGTTCTAGCATGTACTTCTTGTTCAAACTCCATCTGGCTCCATGTAGTGTTTAAATCCTTAAGGATCTTCTCCATCGACATTTCCTTAACAGCTTTATCAACAATATTTTTAACCTCCTCCTCAAACTCGTGCAAATTCAAAGCCAGCAAATCCGCCAACGTTGTATTAGTATCCATTACTATTCGTACCTAGATTATGTATCTTTTGTTTTAATTTGATATGATATTATCAATACCTATACAAGCTTTATGTACACTATTATTATTTATTTTATATAAAGTGCTCACACAAAGCGTAAAACACGTGTTTAGAAAACTTGCAAAATTCTGCTTTATATTATGTTTTCAATATTTACAAGAACATATTTTCACATTTCTTATTTATACTTACTGTGAGTTCAGGTGGCAATGCAGCTAAGCTCTGTGAAGCATAAACATATATACATTCTCAAAACATTCCAAATCACACACCAAAATGCTCTTGCTTTACAATATTTACAAGAATAAACCAATAGCATTCCATTAAAGCGTTGCCACGATGCAAAACAATCATGCCATATTAAGAATTATTGAAGAAACGTGCAAAATATACAACATTATACCAAATCCATCATTCCAAGGCTGAATATTTTGGAAAGAAAGTGCAATTACATCAACGTTTTATTTACATATTCATATTTTATACATTATATTATATTTACAAGTCCAATTTTTGGTTTCCCTGCACATCATGTTACCTTCGTAGTCCTCATGAGTTGATCCCAATGCCTTTCCCTGATCGCAGGATTCTGAAGTTCTCCTACTGCTCTTAATGAAGTCAACATATTTTTAACTGTTGCTTCCAAATTAATATAAGTATCCCAGCTGTAAAATTAGGCACGAATTTAGACGTAATGGGTATAAGAATTAATAACAAAAGCAATTATTGGGAAGATTTTTGCTTGCCTCCTCATCTCTTTGTCCAATAATCTTATTTCTTTTGCGAATTTCTTACATTCTATATCCATATTTTCCACATCTATTTTTCTCCATGGTGTTGTTTTCCAGTCCTCGATACTTGTTCTTACAATGTAAACGTAATCCCATAGTTGCTGTTCATTTAAAAAAAATATATTACTATACCCCAAAATAACACAGTTAAGAAATAAAATCAGTATCGAAAGTACCTTAAGCATTCGTAATTCCTTCCTGCATTGTTTCAGCAATTTAAATTCTGGTACGTTTACTTCAAACAACGATCCTGATTCTTGAATACTCTTCATCTCATCTTCTAAATATAACATCTCTTTATCAACCCTTGACATAACATAGTATGGGTCGTCACACTCATATTTGAAGAACTATGAATTTAACAAGTATGATAAACAGTTTATTCCAAATAAAACAAATATACAATCAACCATTAAATAATCAATGACTTACTTCATATTTCTTAAACACTTCACGATAATACGAAACATGCATATCGAAAATTGTTATTTTCTTTCGGATACAAGAAACTTCTGCTGCTTGCAGTGGTGCTACCTGTTGCTTTACAGTAAGAGCCAATTTCTTAGTTGCTTGCCATTGCTCTGGTAGTTCCTTCAAAGTGACCAGGATACTTATCAATTCTTATTTTTACAAAGAGCACCAATAATATAATTTTATTTATATTTTTACTTACTTGTAACAAAACATTTACTTCCTCTGGTATGTCCATGTCATAGAATTTTAGCAATTCAATTGTTTCTGTGAGTGGTTGGAACATATCGTCTGTTGTTAATGCTCTGTCCTTGACATTCATTAGGTAACCCATAACTGTAACGAGAGCTTCGTAATCCCCTTCAGGTACCGGCTGAAGTAAGCCTAAATCGTATTAAAAATAACTAAGAATTTCTTATAACTTATACATATTTTATAAACCAACATTTATAGAATGTATACCTTCGTCAGCTTCTCGAATAAAATTGCCAAGATCGCTTAAACTAGACGTAACATTTTCAACTAAATGCTCTTTATACATGTTGCCCCATTTTCGAACCGTATTCAGTAATGCTTGGCGGAATGGTCTTATATCCACCTTAAAAAAATATTTTTACACGTGAGAAACATTTTTCACTCGAGCTTATTACATCAAAAATGCTTATTATACTATTTACCTGAAACCAGGAATTGAACACTTTATACGATTCCATGTCTTCGATATCCATGTAGAGATTCTCATAATGATCAATTTGTTCTCTAAAAGCTTCCATCTTTGGTGGGCATGGTACTGGCGCTTGAACATCTTTATCTTCTGACCCAATTTTATCAATTTCATCCGGAGTTAATATTCGACCATATTCAAGGAAGATTTCCATAATTGCATCTCTTTCTTCTAACCACAAATATGAATAATTTTCGAACGTTTTACAAAACTCATTAGCTTCCTCAATCACCTAAAAGTTAAAAAAGTTATTTCCAAGTAGTTGCGAAAATACTGATTAAAATTACTGTTTAAATTACAATTACCCTTTCAATCCCATCAAAAATTTCTTCCTTCATCTCAAGAATATCAGAATTATTAATAATCTGTTCGTGGTACGATTCTGTTTTCTTGATATCAATTCTATCTATTAAGGTAGACATCTTCAAAATATCATCGATCAGATTATTAATCAAGGCCGTGAAGCCTTTTTCGTTGTTAGCGTCCAAACTTGGACAAAACACCATATCTGGTTCTAGAAGCTCCAACTGGGCCTCAAATAGTGGGGCCAATTTATTTTTAGGATTCATGTGTTCGGTTATGTACCCCATACTAAAATAATACGTAAAATTTTAGTAAATTATATAAAATACAATATGTACAGATTTTAAGATTAACCAACTAGATTGTTTTTATTAACCTGCATGCGATAGATTTAAACAATGATTCTTCAATTAAATTATCAATGAATGCAACATATGCTAGCCAAATTTCACTGTCCTGATTCTCTTGCATACTGAATAACTGCATATTTTCGTCTAAGAGGATTCGAATACGTTCAGCAGTGTTTTGAATATCACTGTATCTTTTGTTCGAACGTTCTTTTCGATCTTCCAAATTCATTAAAGTATCCTGTTAAAGTATAAAGAAAAACAAACAATGCTGTAATAACAATATTATGTATAACATGTCATATTCATTTAAAATGGAGGCTTGCCTTTTTCCCTTCCTTTCTCTCAAATAAAGGCTGTGATGACCATGTTTTCATGATCTCTCTGATCTCTTTCAAATTGTCCTGTATTTTAGACATTCGGTCGTATAAACTTCCCACTAATTTGTGAAGTTCTTGCAGATAGTTCCACAAATCTGAGAGAAGTATTTTTAGTTATTAAACTGGATTAAAATTTAATTTAATTGTTGGATTATTTATTATACCTACCGTTAGAATTCCAATTAAGTTCATGTTGCGCCATTTCGATCCTCTGATCAATAGCTTTTATCTCATCTTCAACTAAATCGAATTCCACTTTCTGACTATTTTTATGTATCTGGTTATACCAATCGATTGTTATACCTAAATTAATTCTGTATTGACGATACGTTTCCTGCTTATTAAATAGTTCCATACTTTCTTTTGGCAATTCTTTCTCAATATCAGGATTAGCTCTTAAGTGATGTACTTCTTTCATTAACTCCAACAACTACAATGTAATATCTTCTATAACGTTATTACACAAAAAATAGAAATGTTTACAAAGAAATAGGATTTTACCGCTGGACTAAAATTCAATATGAGATCTGAACCCTGTCTAGTGATTATAGGATTGTTTGTCTTTTCCTCTATGACTGCCGGTATTGTTGCGGCCCAATCATTAAAATATTTTCTTTTAAACTCGTTGATTTTATTTATCAATTCATCATATCTTGCGAATAGTTTGACGGCCTCGCCGCACCCTTTTATCCTGTTATGAATTGAAATCTTACAATCAAGTCGTCTCAAAGATACCTCATTGGTATTAGCAACGTAAATTAAGTTTCAATACAATTTTTGTCTTTTATAGAAGATAAAAGCCGAATAATCAGCTTTCGCAATTTGCCCCACCCAGTTTACTTACGGGTGCGGCAAATTGCGAAAGCTAGCTATAGGCTTGGTTATCCTTGCAGCTAGCATCGTCATATACAGGAGCCCTCCGGCTATCGGCGGGAAATACGCATCTATCTCCATGTGGCCATATTTTTCCAGTCGATTACTTTGCTCATTAAACAAATCCTGTTGTAAAAATACATTTGTTAATAGCATTATATCATATCTGATTAATTTATACGCCCTTTTACGCTTTCACTTACTTCACAGATGGCAATCTCTTTTTCAAGCATTACTATAATTTCAACATACTTTGCAGTGAATTCATTTTTTATAAGTGGTCTATCCAAGACCGAACCCACGATATCAATTAACTGAAAATGTATGTATTATATTATAGTGTAATTACAATCATAGATTATGTTCTTGGATCTATTCTAAATAGAACAATAGAACTAACCTTGAAAATCGCTTCTAAAGTAGAGCAATTATCAAAAGACTCTACCAAAACCGTTGATAATTTTAAATCCAAGTCTATTATATTATCTTGAAATTCTTTGAAGTCATCATTAAAAGTTTCGTCATCTGGATCAAGCACATCATACGATTTGGAGGCAAAACTGTGAAAATATGATTCGAATTCAGCAGAAATATCTCTTATTTGTCCTCCTAAAACTCTGCCTTTCATTCCGCCGATTTCAATTTTTTCCAGCTTTTGAAATTCCAGTACAGTTTTAAAGAACCACTGAATCGTATTTAAACGTTCTAGAAATTTATTCATTCTTTCAAACACAACGTTAGGGTGGAATGTCCATGATAAAACAGCTCTATTCTCAAAGTATTTTGGCAAGTTTTCCTTAAAGTAATCGAAAGTGCTTCGAAAGTGTTTGAGTATGTTGATAGTAATCTGGATTCTTTGTCTTGCTTCGTCAATATCACTGTGAAATAATGTGCTTGGATCTAAACATTTTTTTGCCTAAAAAAAAATAACGGATAAATTATTATTATTTTATAATTTAGCGTATGTAGATATGTATTCTTTCAGAAAATAATTGCTATCAAATCATACCTGGAAAATAAGTAAATTACATATTTGTTTGATTAAAACCATTAGTTTGGAAGAACTGCAATAATATTTCGAATCTCGCCAAACCATACATATCACATGAAATAGAGGTCTAAATAACGGCTGGCATTCAGTAAAATCTGTATCTTCAAGAGCTTGAAAATGTTTTTCTAGTGTCCTTAAATACATATCTATTTCTCTTGCTTCTGCTAGCGCTATTAAAAAATCGAAATCATTTTTTAATTCCATGAAAATAGAACTAAACACAAACATAATTTATTTAGTTATTTTTAGTTACCTGATACAATATTTTTAAATAAGCGACTGAAGCACGGATAGTACGCCGAAGTTGTTTTCTCTAAGATAACAGCCATGCAACGCACTCTCTCCATTCGTAACTGATCATAGATATAGTTCAAATTGCTTAATCTTGACCTCCAGAAAGCAAGTTCTAGGAAAAAAAATCACAGTAACATGTAAAGAAAATACTTTTTACTATTTAACGAATGATGGAATAAAAATATCTATCAATTTCTAACCGACATTCGGCTGCGGATTTTGTCCATTTTCGAATGCTTGTGCAGAATCTTCCATCATGACGTCATTGATTTGTTGAGCCCATTTTATGACCACTCCTTCTATAGCACTCTTTAAGTACAAGTCTACTTCTTGACCCTTGAGTAATTCCTTCTCTGCTTCATGAACGAGTTCTACTCCAACAGGCATAGGCAAAACTGTTTGCCCACTTACTTTTCCTTTAACCTTATAAAAACGCATTTAAATAATTTTTAAATATTCTTGTTCGTATTTGCTTTATCATCAAGTCATAATAGGTACTAAAGTAAAGTTCTTCTCTTCATTATTAAATACAAGTAATATAAAAAATACCTCATAAACAGTGCTTTTAAGATTGTGAATTTGCTTCAAGATATCCTGAGAGACGACCAGCGGCCACCCTTCGTGATTTGAAGGGTTGGATAACAAAGGAACAAATACTTCGTCTACAAGTGCTGCTAATTCATCTATTAAACGTGGTGCTAGGTCACCTGTAACATTCGTTGTAGTTATATTCAGAGAAAATGTGAAAATGAGAGAAAATAAAAACCAATTTTCTTTTAGCTGCTATTACTGATCAAATATAATATTGCGCATTATAGTACAATTTATTTCACTCTAAAAATATTCTAATTCATTTTGAAAAGACCAATATCTTCGAGTGTCATACATTTTTCATACATATATTATAGATTAAAACTTAAATATGTATACTTACCAAATATTACCATTTCATGGCATTGATCTTTTGGTATAGGTGTGGGCCGTTTTTTAACATAATAAACTGCTTTATTCTTTAAATAGCAAGGAAATGATATGACTGGTACCAATTGTGCTGCGTGCGTCAATACAATTACTAATAGTAATGGCAGGGGTTTGTCGACGAAATCTTTTAAAGTTGACCTGTGCTCTTCGATGCTCAGGACACGCATCCATTTTTCTGGTTTCAATTTTAGGGATTTAACTGCGTATGAACCGATAAAATCGAAGCGAGGGTCTTGATTGGATGAAGACGGGCCTGGCTGGTCCATTTTTAAATTTTAGAATTTCGAGCCATGGTACAAAAGAACTCTTATAAGAATCTCAGGTATTGCTGCAACCAGCAAGCGACTTGCCGTCGTTGGGCTTATTGAAGCTTTGGAAGAGACAAAAGGCAGGCAAATGGCAAGTCACGCAAATCGAATAGCAAGCCATTATGGAACGATGTCTCCTTTGTAACGAGCCTTTGACTGCTTTACAAAAATAGAGCAATCGGTAGGATGTGCAAAAAAAACTATTTCAAAACTTCTAATGGTACGTAATAATAAATTGCATGAACAACGTGACCATTTTGTCGTACCGTAGATACCTGTCTTGTATTGATTTGATTTATTTTTCACTTTAACAGTATAAAATCGGTACCAAAGTTCCTGGATGAGAATTAAAAAAATGAAATTCCTTATAATAATTATCTTATCAAATATATTTTAAAAATATTTTCATAAATTTATTAAGATTTATACACCGTTATTTCTCACCATTTATAAATAGCGTATCTTTTCTACATCTACAATGCATTCAGCATTTTATCTTTATTTAATTTATTCCAATTATCCTATTTTATCTGTTGACGGTACCGTTAGAATATGAGCGGGTGCCAGGCGGCCAGCGCGCCGCCCAGCGCCCTCCGAGATGACACTCGCGACGTCGCGAATAAGGTCAACTGTCGCTCGTTACTTCCATAACTTTGAGTTATAAGCTGAAAGCGGAACAGGGTGAAAAGACGTTTAATTTTATGTTTAATTACAGGCAGCAATGTTTCCCCTATTTGGAGTATAGCGCCTTAAATACGTGTCCATTCTTAGCTGTCCTGAAGCTTAGTATCGTAACTTTTTGTATGAATTATGAAAATTTATCTCCTAAATCCTCCTTTCACCATTATATTTTCAAGACCCTAATATTTTCTACTTTTATCATCAAAAGTGTTAATTATAACATTAATTACACTATAAGTAAGTCTCTTACAAATATTCTTTATTTATTACCAAAATGGTATTGTTTTACATAAACTTATTTTAAAATTACAGTCTTGTTCCAAAATTGTTTTTCATATCAACTTATTGATGGTTTTTAAATTTCAGCAGATATTTTTAAGCTCTAACACATTTATTTAACATTCCTTCATACTTTATTCATATTGATATTACATTAGGTAAGATATTTGAATGTTTTAGATTGAATAAAATTTCCAAATAGAGGTTTGATAAATCGCTAAAAGTTCCCAACTTGAAATTATGTTACATAAAACGTTCGCGTGTTGTTATTATTTACAATGTTGTACTGTAATATTGTTGGAATTTATACATTTATAGAGACCCAGTCTTTATACTACAATTTACATTGAAAGTTCACGTGCAAAAAATTATGATAAATTTGCTTCCATTTTGAATGTTTTCTATACGATTTTCGCTAAATATAATATAGGACAGATTTTCTAATAGTAGGTATGCATATTTGTATCCCTAATGTAAAAAATATTAGTCTCGTTCTTTCTTATAAAAATAATTTGACTTTTGATTCATGTACTTGTTTTATGTATGACACTTGATTAGGTATTAAAAAGTTTAAAAACTTCAATATAAGGTGAATAGCTGCTATACGCATTTAATTGTATTATATAGATGTTGATTTCCTATCTAAATAACAAACCTCCTCTTTATTATAACGTCAAAATAATAATTATTATAATGATGAAAACTAATTAAATTTTACCTTACTAAACGAAGTAGGTATCTAATAAGTAAAGGAAG
>CAJQZN010010149.1:0-22042 GCA_907164685.1 Colias eurytheme | reverse complement strand
GTAGTACCCACCTCAACGCTTCGCTTATGAGGCGTGCAATAAAATATTCCTGAAACTTGAGTAAACTTTTTTTCTATATGTAATATGACGCGTATGGTAATATTCTGTGGTAATATCATATTGCGGCTTACATCCTATAGATGGCGTGTATATTGATTAATGATATTCTTGCTAATAATCTTCTCCGGGTTTACCTCACTGTGAACCAGTCGTCATTCTTAGAAGTTTATGTAGATGGCGCTTGAAATAATAATAATATTTGATTATGTAATGAATGTTCCAAGGGGAAATAATTAATTTTTTTGTTGATAAAGATATCATATTAGTTTAGATGAGGGATACCGCATTATAAAGAACATACAAACAATACATGGAAGATAATAATATGGTCAACCATGTAGAAAGGACGAATATAATGAAGTCCTTCACTTCCCATGGTGAAAAAAAAAATACAAGGACAGCGGTTGTATATTGCAAATATTTTAGGATAAAATAAAGCTAAAAGTTGAATACCTATCGGATGGGATGACGATTCAGGGCGTTCCCAGGCACAAACGTACCGCATTCCGAAATTTTAGCGACGAATCGAGGGTTCCGACCAAATTAATTGGACTGAGATTTGACAAAGAGAAAAAGACCACGGAGTATGTTGACGTTAATGAAAATTTATAGTTCCAGAGAATTGCTATTAGTCACTGTAACGATCAAGCCTCATAGAAAAGTATGCTTGTAGCACTTAATGTTTTAGACCGCAGGCAATGAAATGGTTCTTATAATACGTTCTTCCCTTGTTTTTGAAAACCATTTAAGTCAAAATAATTTTTATATTTTTTTTAATTAACTATCGAATATCGATTAACTTCACCATCACTATTAGGTAAACAAAAGAAAACTTAAATAAATAAGCAGCTAAGTAGTAGTAAGTTTATTATAAGTCCATATATTTTGTCAACAGGAAGTTAAAAATTGTAGTAGAAACTAATTCATGTGTTTTATTCGGTTCATTTCTCACGGAATATTTGTTTCTTTTCGAATCTTTTATATTGTAACTATATAAATACAGACTGTTTGTGGATTGGTCAAATTTACTAAGGCATTTTAATTGGCGGTTTGATCAAAGCTCCTTGGACCACGAGTGGGTTTCTGATGAATTCGAATCGCGTAGATTTAACCACTTTAGCCTTTCCAACTTTTAGACTATATTATTTGGATAATATTATTGTTTTATGTTTTATCGGCTTTGCTCGTTGAAGTGTATTGCTATAGGTAATTAATGTTATCGGAATAATTGGCTGAGGTTTAGAAGCAAAAGTGAAGTAATTGTACTCTTATCGATATGGATGTTTACCTCAATATAATATCCGAAACAAAGCAGTTTAATTAAAGCCACGGCTATTATTAGATTATAAAATATAAATAGAGTAATAACTTCAATGTTTATTCCGAGATCATTGATTCTTATTGTTTACATTTCCCAAACTTGGAAGCTTATTTCGAAAGGTTATTAACGTAATGGATCGCTGACGGATTGGTGGAAGGGAAATCGGTGTTTTGTTCCCATGGGCGTTTTATATGGAATAACATTTTACCATGTGGGTCCGCTCGTACAAACAAACTCCCCACATGTGTTATCGAATGACGTAGATGCATATTGGTCTAGTCACTGGAGGAAAGAAGGTATAAATTTTACTCGTACTTTCTATATTATAAAACTTTTGTCATAACTCGCAGAAAATATTAATGATAAGGAAATGTTAATTTGAATAACTTATTTAGTCTAAATATTTAATATTGTAAATGTAACAATAAACAATCGCGCATAATAAATTTATATTTCCATATATATAGGTATTGTATATTTCAGTTAAAACGTACTTGAAGGATATATTATTCAATATGCATTTAACTAAATAATGTTGAGTTCCTAATTATTACAATAGTTTTGTAATAATTAGGAACTCAACAGTCATCCAGTCCATTCAGGTTATCAATTATCTCGATGCTCTTGCATTATTTGTATAAACATAACTCAGAGTAACTGATACAATGAAGCTGTTTCAAAACTCCGTTTAAAATTAATTTAAAATCTAGTTCGTGCTCCATTGAGGTTAATTACCTCTGCTGAAGTTATGAACCTGTGGGCGGTTTTATAGTTTACTATTAATGGTCAAATTACCTAATAAGCGTGTAATTACTTTCCTAGTTTGGGATGCTAGGATGGGAATACTACAATGCCTCTTTGATCCATACGAGCTGTACCTATGTAGTTCATAAAACGTAATAAGATTAGGTACCTATTGAATATAATTAAGAGATAATTGAATTAAGTTTTACCTTATAATGAAAGATCCATTTTCGTGGTGATACAACAGACATACATTATCATACAAAAAAAAAAACTTTCAGGGAAGTTATTTGTATATTAATTTCCGAATTAAAAAACAATAATGATAAGCTGTAATCTCAAATAGAATAAAAATGTGAATGATTATTATTATAAAAACTATTGAATCATTAAAATTCGCAGTGCCTAGTTAGATGAAGAGCTTGTCATTAGTAGACTCTCCATAGTGTATTTGTTTCTTCATTGCAACGTAAAAGAGGAACAAAAACACGCTTTACATAATTTTACATAATGCTCACAAGAATTAGGTCAGGTAGATTTACTTTATACTCCGTTATATTTATTGCCTTAATGATTACATTTATAAGCAAACTGACAATAATGTGCAGAATTTAGAATAGTTGGATTAGTGCTATTGAGTTTCAAATTCTAGCTTCGACTGTTCCGAGGCATTGAAAATAGTTCAGATTCTATATAGCTCTTGTATTGGCTTTAACTATGGTATCTATTTAGCTGGACTTTCTAATAAACATACGTAATATAAATTCTTCTAATATATCTTTAATTTATATTTTACGGCAAAACGCAATCCTATCCTATCCTACTAATATTATAAATGCGAAAGTTTGTGAGGATGGATGTATGTGTATGTGTTTGTTACTCTTTCACGCAAATACTATTGAACCGATTACAATGAAATTTAGCGCACATTATAGAGGGTAACTTGGATTAACACATAGGATAGGTTTTATCCTGGAAATAACATGGGAAAAGGAATATGCGGGTTTTTCTTTAGATTATATTAGTGACATTATTGAACATTTTTTTCAAACAATAATATAATACTATAGTTATATATATATCCTTTTAAGCAAAGAATATCAGTATTCTATCCCGCGAAAAATACAGTTTACATGCAACAAATGTTCTACAAAAACAGAAGCCAAATTCACATGATTAATTAACAGCTTTACTTTTGTTTCGCATGTTTCTGTGATGTGAAAATTGACGAGTTTTTACAGACATTATAATGAATGCTGCTTCTGTAACGTGGGAGTGGGAATGCTTGCTATGATTGTGGGAGGGTACTGTTATAATCTGCTATCGGTAAATCTGATTGATAAATCTGATTGTTAACTAGTTTTAGAATGTTATGCTAACGAGAATAGAGTCGAATAAGTCAAAGGTTTTGGAATTGTCATGTTTAGTGGTGGACTTTGCTTTTGTTTCTAATCGAAAAGACGTTTTAAAATCAAAATGGCCTTTTTATTGATCTGATTAAAAGAAGGAATGAAATAAATTTGGAATAAAAATGTTATTAAAAATTAGAGTACCTAATTGCTTTCGTCATTATAAAACAATTTACTATATAATTTGTTTTTATCATCACAAAACAATTTTCTTTATTATAAATCCACGTGCATTTTTATTACACCCTATTTAAGGGAATGAGGCATTTAGTTTTAAATTACACTAAAGCTTAAACTCATAAACTCGCTCGTGGGCGTGGAACTGGTAAATCGTAAAATTTATGTTGCAAGATGAATATGAATTGTTTTCAAATGGTAATTACATTACAGAACAAATGTTTTCATCAAAGTATTGGCTGTATGTCATTATGAATAGATTTATATAAAGCGTTGATGGTTAAATTATGTAGTCTGTGGTAGGCAATGGCGCGAACTGCGTTAAAAAAATATGATTAGAATTTAGATCGTTTGTCACACAGATTTTCATGCTAGTATTATTATTTTTTGTTTCTATTTGATTCAAAATACTAAATTAAGTGACTTATTATTATCCTTAATTTTGGGGGAGGCCTTTGTGCCCTGCAGTCGACGTCCTGAATAGTTGGAACGATATCCTTAATTAATGTTAAGATGTTAATTTTAAACTTAATGCTAATCTCCCGTTGGAGACAAATCTTTAATATTATTTATGCGTTGCATCTATTGGAAGTTGTAAAATTTTGTTATTACCTAGGTCCTAGGAGATAGCTTACGAGTCGATATAAAATACTTACCGGTAGAGCTGGCCGTAAATCTCAAGGAGAAAGGGTTTAGTAACCTAACATTGAGCTGTGTTTACCTACATTGAACTGACCTTATTCATTAAACTTGTTTTTGTTTACCGTAAGACTTGTTGTCTTGTTGTCGTTGCAGCTTTTGGATATAATAAACATGAGACCTTATAAAGAGAATTGGTGTTGTTTTTATTTATTTCACAAATTAACCCCTTAATACATGTGTCTTATAATTTGTATTTGTAATGCACTATAGAGTAGCGAAATCTTTTATATTTTATAACCGTGAAGGTTCTAGAGACTAAATATGTGGATTTCAAAAAATATCCTTACTGATAGATAAAACTAAAGTATATTAACATAGTATAATAACATAGATTTACATAGATTCTATATTTCACACTTTATGTTAAAATAAGATTTACAATTATTTATTGCCAAAAAAGCCTTTTTAAAGATTTTAAATATTGCTAAAAATATTCGTATTCATACTCAAAAACAATCCACTTCCTCGTATCCTAAAAAGGCAAAAGCAATTACGATGACCGTTACATTGTAACCCTGGTGTACACGCCATTACGCTGGGCGTCGCGTGCGCAGCGGCCGCACGAAATGAGATCGGGTTCCGCACGCTCGCCGATACACGGCACGCGCTTGCGGCTATACCTGTCTCTATAGTACTAGATACATACTAGTATATTATCTGTGCTGTATAGTATGGTTAGGTTTCTAAGGTTAGTATTATGTTTGGTTTGATTTGGTTAGTCTCTCTAGTCTCGCTCTGTGTGCTAATAAGGGACCGTTCAAGTATTACGATTGTCTTTGCTTAATTTCTTATTTTGGATGACATCGAATAGAAAACCTCCTGTTAGAAACGACAGTTTTAGTTCACTTAATAGAAAAAAAAACCGATAATTTAGTCGAACGCAAAATTTCTGAGGGTTATCCTTATTTTTACCTTTCATACCGGTACAGCAATAACGGTAATTAAACAGTACCTCAGGTAATATTAAAAGGAGCTCAACATGCTTTACCTGTGGTCTGGAAATCGTACCAAATAATTGAATTAGTTTAACAAAATATTTTTATCAATATTTTTATGAGTTTTATGATCAGTATCCTTTAAGATGCTTTTTTAAAGCTTCTGAATGTTGCGTTATTATAAAAATGTTTGCGGTGATAAGTAGATAAAAGTAATTGTTTAAAAAGTAAAAACGTTAGATTATATTTCCTTTACCAACTTTTCTTTATCAACCAACGCAAAATATAAAAAATATAGAAGAAAATGTAATAGAAGAAAATGTATAGGAACTATATTTTATCGAATTATATCCGGTAAGTCCGTGGACTATATCTTATAATATAACGGGGTTGCCAACCTCAGTTACACCTGTAACTAATATATAGGTACTTGGGTAGTTCGGCTTATTTGAAAATACAAAAGGCTTTTGCCGTTTTCCTCTCAGAACAAGGTCAATGTTACAAAAATAGCATCATAAGCTTAAAACTGAGCTGTTCTTTTTAACTGAAACCGTAATTTAATATTTATATAATTGAGATGAATACCTACTTAAATTAATATTTTGTTGTAATTCCAGTGTTAATTTCAATTAAAACATCATTAATTTTTATTCGTTTGTTTTATTAAAACTTTAAACTTCATTTCATTGAAAAGCATTAGCAGATTAATTGTATAAAAGATAGCTCTTTACTGTTTTAATTAATATTTTGTAAAATATTATTTGGCCTTGACTCTCTAAAAATTAAAATAAAAATCCATCTTAATATATATAAATCTCGTGTCACAATGTTTGTCCTCAATGGACTCCTAAACCACTTAACCGATTATAATAAAATTCGCACACCATGTGCAGTTCAATCCAACTTGAGAGATAGGATAGGTTTTATCCCGGAAATCCCACGGGAAAGGGAACTATGCGGGGTTTTCTCTGAAAACGCGGGCGAAGCCGCGGGCGGAAAGCTAGTACTAATATTATAAATGCGAAAGTACCTCTGTCTGTCTGTCTGTTACTCAATCACGCCTTAACTACTGAACCAATTTGCATGAAATTGTGTATAGAGATATTTTGATACCCGAGAAAGGACATAGGCTACTTTTTATCCCGGGAAATAGGATAGGTTTTATCCCGGAAATCCCAAGGGAACGGGAACTATGCGGGTTTTTCTTGGACTGCGCGGGCGAAGCTGCGGGTGGAAAGCTAGTTTATTATAAATTACTACATAATTACATGCGCTTAAACTACAACACGCACTTTACTTTAATTAATATCAACTACTCAATTTAAAAAAAATTGTGAATTAATAAATCCCAAATATTTTTACACACTAAGCATACTTTCTAGAACACTCCACAGACTATCTAAATCAACAAATACTCTAGTCTAGTTATCGTTGCGACCCAAAAATGCAGTGAATGAAAAGCCGTTCAACAATACGTAGTTTTCAAACGAAGCTTCATATCCGAAACTATTCCATAGTTACGGGGATTTAATTAAACTGAAATCAGATTACAGACACGAGACGTGCGGAATGAGAACGATTTATTGGCAACATTTTTGTTTGCGTCATCATTTTATACTTCGGGATGTAAGCTTTTGGTATATTTCTATAGTGAATGTATTTAATGTTTTGGATTGAAGTTAGATATACCTACCAAATTATTTAGAAGTATAATGTTATAAGATAGGTTAATGTTGATAGCTAAAAATATGTTATCTTGTGCCATTTGGATGTAACAACATCTACACTAATATTATAAAGAGGTTTGTTTGTTTGTTTGATTGTAATGAATAGGCTCATAAACTACTGGACCGATTTTGATGAAATTTGGCGCAGATAATCTTTAGACCCTCAGAAAGAACATAGGCTACCTTTTATTGCGAAATATGTACCACGGGCGAAGCCGGGGCGGACCGCTAGTAGAATATAAAAAGAAAGTTGAATGTGTCGTAAATTCAAATGTTTAATATGATATGTAATAGCACAGTTCTATCGGTTGAGCTTTCATTTAGCAAAAAAAATAATTAAATCTTACATCATTTAGGTATTCATCTTACATAAATGTATGAGTATTAGGTATAACATTTATCAATCATTTAACATTACAATCGCTATCAAGAGCAAAGAGCAAATACCCTTCAACAGTCATAAGAACAACAATGCATGTTACTGGAAACATAAAGTTCCCCCTACTGAGTGTTTATTACAAATATTACAGTCGACAATGGTCACGTGGCCTTTGTAGTACGGACAATGTGGCAGAAATATTCCCACAGGAAAACCGCGATAGAGAAGAAAGTATCTTCTCGTAATTAAAAAATTCTTCATGTCGGTCGCCCCAGACTCGGTGTAAAATAAAAATGTCGCCTTTGGGCTTTGCCCGAGTGCTTTTCAGTCTTACAATTGAAAAAATAAAAGGACAAATTCAATCATGTTTTATAAATAACATTTTTATATTGTGAAGAATACAATGTTTTTCAACACATTTATCACAAAGAAATTATACATTTTTCTACATTAAGCATGTTGATGTACAACATATTTACAATAAAAAAAACATATTCTTGTCCGTGTTAAGTATGAGTCTCTATAATTTATTCAAGGAGGGTTAAATAACAATAGACACGTGCAGTGCGAAAGTGTCCCTTCATACGCAGCTGTGTGTGTGAGAAATTTACATGTGTGTGAGTTTAAAAAAAATTTATCTGAATAAAAGTTGTGTCTTATTACCATATAATATTACGTATGGAGTAGTAGGAGCTATATCTGTTGTAGTATCAATTTTAATTTAATATGTTAGCAAACCGCAAAATTTTAGTAAAAAAGGCAAGAAGATTTTGCTTCACGTAATAGATTTATGCTTTATAATTAAAGAAAGTACCTTTTTCTTTATTATTTACTTTTAGTGTTAGAATGGCACGAAATATTGGAAAAATGTAAGATAATATGCTCCCGAAGTATAAATTAAGAACACTGACGATAACTCAGTGCAAGCGGGATTTTATATTCGCCTCGGGTTATTCCTTTGAGATTTTCTTGGATATAACATATTTTGATAGAATACGATATCTTAGCTGATCACACTTATATATTTCTTTATAAATATTGGTCTATTCGAAATATGAGTAATGACTTCTATTCAGAGTAATTACTTCTATTTTGACTATAATATTTATATATCCTGTCTAAATATCGTGTATATAAACAATAATTGGTCAACCAGGGGATTTTCAACTCATTTTCACGATTTTCATTCCAAACATCATTCGAATCGATGCTGTGGTTTAGACGTGAAAGCGTATTAGGGTAAGGTTGCTCAAGTCGTACCCCCTAAGGAAATTATGCTATAATATTCACGACAATTGAAATAATACAAAATAATCCACATTTACTGAATCTTTAATTAGTTGTCTATTATTAAAAAATCACAGAAACTTACAATGTTAATATTAAAATATATATTTTAACGTTTTTCAAAAACTTACCTTCGGTACGATTAAGGCGCCTAGTTGCCTAAGTCGTACCACATACAGCCTAAGTCGTACTTAGAAAATACACTTTAGTGAAGATATAATAAACTATATAGAAAAATTCTTAATAATAAGAGATCAATTTTAAGTAAGTTAAAATTACAAATAATTCAGTCTGAGATTAACTTAAGCATATTATTTGGTAATTATTTTAGTGAATAACAAAATCTTAGACCTAAATAGAAGTACGAGTAAAGAATTTTTAACAGGTACGACTTAAGCATACTTATCTTTGAGGTTGAAAAATAAAATTACTAACACAACCTAAAAATTTTCTCCTGTTTGAGTATGCCCAAACGATTGACAGATAAGCATTAAAAATCGTTGTTAACAAAGACAAAATATAAAGATAACATTCCTGCCGTAAAAAGCTTATGAATGAGTCGTTAATTTTACATGAAAAGTGATAAAAAACTTATTTTTTGAATTATTTTCGCTGCACGAAGCCGACCGCCTGACCACTTGTTTACGCTTGCTCGCGCGACTAAATAGTTCACGTTAACAACACTAGATGGCCCAATTCAATGGTATCAGACGAGATATTGGTGGGGTACGACTAACGCCGTGGTACGACTTGAGCAACCTTACCCTATAATCAGAAAGACTTTCTATGTTTAAAATACATATATCGATCTCTTTACTGTAAAATAATAAAAGAAATCGGGAGCACAAAATGTCCAATAAAATCGATCATGATAAAACCGAACAATGGCTTTATTCAATTAATCATAAAATTCTTCAAAAAACTCGAACAGAATCGATCATCAAGATAAACAAACGTTCTTTTAACCGAAAAGTTTTTGTTTTGCTATCTCACTTAAAAATATAGTTTTGGCATGGTTTTTATTGTGGTTTTTATATGCACAAATGTCAAATAGTTATAGAACATTGTCCTAAATCCCAAAATTGGTCCTTCGAACCTTGCTCCTATGCATAAGTTTCTATTCTTTTATGGCATTTCCTATAAATTTTCATTCTATTGTGGCATAAGATGCCTGCCTGCGCCTCGACCACAAGTCTGCAATTTCGTGATATGAGCGGACGTGCTATCACTAGAGCCAGAAGGGGCCAGACGAAGCCAGACCACTGTTTTCTTAGTTAGCTGCGCTTTTGTTCTGTAATTCAACGTGATGACGGCTTGTGGCACTGCGATATGAAACGTGCCACGACGCTAAAGAGAAATTGTTTTTGTTATAGGTGCCATAAGCCAGTATCTTAATTATTGCTTTTTAGATTTTCAATATTATGTCACCCTTAATGAGGTTGCTGGTTAATTAAATAGGTACCTATCTATTTATTTAACATGTTATTATATATGAAAATAAATAAATAAATTGAGACAATATTATACAGTAGGTAATGTACTCATATGTTAAATTACGTAAAATAAATTTTCTAAAACCTATAGATCACGAATTGTTATGACTTCTTTTATATTAAGTTCATGGGAATATAGATCGAGCAAATCTATGTAAATTACACACATTTATCATATCGAACAAAACTGAGATTTCATGAATAAAGAAAGGTTATTATTATGTAAGCGAGGCACGTCGTGCTGAGACAGTCAATTTCTGCGGCATTGCATTTAAATAAAACGCGTGGATTAAGCAGTGGCTGTATTTTAGATTAGAACCATTTTATGTTATTATTGGAAATATGAACAATGTATTTTAAATTACTATAAAGATCTATTCGAACTTAAAATATTGACTTTAATAATTCAGTAGTCTTAAAGAAATAAATAGACTTTTAAGAAACCCAATCGACATCTTTATACAACTTAGTGATTGATAATATACTCGAAAAGTAAGCCTTTTTTTATTATAATTAGATAGTAGATATTAGGGTATTAACTAAATATGAAAACTAACAAAGATTTAAAACAGCATAGACTTCAATGCGTTGTTAAAAAAATAACATACCTAGATTTTTTAGAGACATAATAAGAAAATTAGAAGGATTTCATTATACATCATTATATCCGAATTAATTTCTAATAAAGACACATCTGTTAAGGTACAAAACAAATACCGTTCCTTGAATGTACGAGGTATACTTATAATGTCTATTGTTTCATAACTGACCGGCTCGGAACAATGCATATTTCTTGCGACCTCAAAAACTGAGCGCAGAATTAAGACAATCCATCTTTATACATTTCATCCGTACGTGATAGGAGTTCAAATAATAAATATCGATATTTGTTTGGCTTTGAGAGCTTTTTGTTATAATCGACCGAATAACGAAGTTGTTTTGCTACGTGTTCTCATGGTAGACGGGAAATGAACGCAATTTAAATTATTAGCAGGTTTATAAATCGTCTTATTGGAGGTGTAGGTATATTATGTGAAAACTTTATATGTATTTGCATTTACATAAAAGATCATGGTATTGCTATAAAATTTAGTCGGTAAGAATCCGACATAACCCACGGCTCCTTCTCCGGGGCCGTGCACCTATGCAAGATTTCCCCACTTAAAAAAATGGTTTTGTTATTAAATACCATTTTCGTTTAATACAAATATCTCTCACTGAAATGAATGTTAAATGAATGTATATCAAATTATGAAATTTAACCATATTTGTCTACAGACCGTGTTCGCATATCACTAAAGCAACTCACGTAAGTATTTTCCGAAGAATCATTACAGATAAGTGATCATAAATTAACAGGATATGGGTTTTATAAGGAAGCAGTATAGACTTGTGATAGCTAATCTTATTCTACGCATTAGATCGAAGCTTTTTAGCTATCGTAATGCATATATTGCCAATATTTGCTTTTACTGACAATATAAAGTAAAGCCGACTGTGCGGCTAAAATATTGGGTAAATGGTTAACAAATAGCAATTACTATTTACTATTAAAATTTACCACTGAATATTCAAGTTGCGTAACATAAATTTAACGAGAACGTCGCGTCACTGTAACATAGTTGACGTCTCACAATGAATGTACAAAAATAGTATGAAATATCTGAACAGTTCTCATTAGTTCGTAACCCGAGGACACTAGACAGCTTCGTACTGGACATTTTGCATTTTTACTCCACAATAACCACTCTAGTGGATCCCTTTACAAGTGCAATCGTTAGTTGACGACGTGTCACGATATAATTGTCCAAAGAATTTCCTTTTAAAGGTCCTGTTTAATAATGGCGCTCGAGAAACATGAGTACCATTTGTTAAAGGGCTGATTACGTCAGGAAAATAAATTGACAACTGAAGCCTGAACGGGTAATGGGAAAATACTTTTCACTGAACGGTTTTTAATTTTTCGCCATCACAGGAATTATAGCTGGTTACTTTGGATTGGCATGTGGAAGCCAGATAATGTATGGGCGTTTCACATCGTTAATGTAGTGACTTTATTCAAATTCAGTTTTAGCCGAATTCATAAATTCATCATCTTATTTTTAATATTGATTTTGTAATAGTATAGAGCAATATCTCCATAAGAATTCAATAATTAAAAAATTACATACTTAATTTATCACAATTTATTATTTACACAGGCCTTATTAGAACTCTTTATTCGTTTATAATGTAATAATTCAGTATATTCTTACCCACAGACATATATTACATGTCTGTGTTCTTACCCCAACCTCTAGAAAGTTCTTCAAATTTATGCTCATTATTATCAGGCCTTTATGAATTAGCCTCGGGTCAATTGCTTTTGCTGTACATTTATTAACAATCGAGACAGAACGACTCATTGTGTAGGTCTGCATACAATGTTAAGTACTTATTACAATGTTTGTAAATGAATACAGAAATTCGTACACCGAAATCCGTTGATTGCAGTTTTAATGCTATTACAGATAATTAACTGAGTTTTTAATTAAGCCAATTAAAGAGATTTTCAGTTCCCTATTTATATAAAACAACATTAATTGGTAATTAAGCTGAAGGGATTTCCATTGTTCATATTTACTTATATTTCGTTATTTGTACACTTTTGATTTATGTTTGATAAAAATATCATAATGAAGTCTTTGATATTATGTATCTTATAAGTAACTTATGAATGTCGAATACGTTTAATGAAAGTTTATCTCACGTATTTAAAGCTACGACAACCTTCCAAATGTGTATTTTTATCGACTCTTAGCACCATGATGTGATCAAGGTAATCTAAATTCAACAAATGTAAATGTGTGAATTTCAACTCATCCTGTTGTTTCTATCACTTACGTCAGTGAAATTGAAATTAAAAACAAGGAACTCACACCGGGACCATTTTTGAATGGCTCATGTTTATTTCATTAAAAATAAACATTGTCTATTTCTGTTTTTATCTAATGTCGAAGAAATTAACCTTTTCTGTGAGCATTGGTCTTATCTGAATACTTAAGATGGGAATTTAGGATCTTTTAAGGTCATTAAAGTATTTGATGTAATTTCACATTATTGGAAAAGTAACTTATAACTAGAGATACCTACGTTTGTACATGCAAGCCGCTGTGGTTTAGAACGGATGAAATTATTGTACGTAAGCCTTAATTTTTATTACGAGTATGTAGGCATATTACAATTTGTAAAAAAAAAAACTAAAAAATCGTTGCTACTAAATTTGAAAATTCAGAAGGAGTACGTATAGCAAAAGACAGAAATTGTATAAAAGACTATATCTGTGGACTATATTATAAGAAGTCGAAATTGTTTCACTGAAAAAATGTTTGTTCATTGAAACAATTTCGATACTAATTTACATTTATCTAAAATGCTAAATACTTATCATTCACAAAGCTATCTTGTTGAACATTTTACCAACGAAATACGTCCAAACTAAATAGCAGTGTTAAGTTTGATGAATTCGCTCTAGATTTCGGCCAGGATCCACTCCCGTCACTCCCAGGCTGAGCGTTTACAATCTTGAAGTAGGCCATTTGGCTGCACGCCAGCCCTCATCAGTTCGCATGCTGAACGAAATCTTAAGTTTTATGGCCCAATAACTTTCTAAGGTGCTCCCCGGTACTATATTGCACTTGGTGTTCCGTCTTGGACTATAGTTTGGCATCTGCGGGCTTAACCCATTGACCACCGTAAGGCCCGATCGGGGCGCGACACAATAGATTTTCTATTGTGTCTGTGATTCCGAGGACTGATGGATTAAGGATGTTTCGCTTTGATAAGTTTTGTCTCACGTTTAGTTGGGATGAATTAATTATATATAACGGTAGGAGATGTCTTTAAGTATTATACATTACGGCCATGTTCAAGTAGAAAATATAATGTATGATCATTAAGATGGCTGTGCAAGTAATAAAGTGCAAATAATTATGGAAAGAATTAAAAACTACTAACCTAGTAATTAGATCTTTTCTCTAGTTCAATCTTCATGTTACGTGTCACAGACCATATTAAGCTCTAAGCCTGAGGCTGCAATTAAATGTAAAAGCTTGAACTTAAAAGATAATTGGCTCATACGAAGTAACAATTCTGCCCGCGGCGCCGGTTTTTCTACTCTATGTACTCACACATAGAATCCAAATAATAATGGACTATGTTATCGTTTTTAAATGAAGTAAGCAACTGCTTTTTTCAATTACATAGATTTTTGAGATAAATGAATCGCCAGATGGCAGAACAGACGCTTATAGTATCAGTTAATTTTATGCGTGGCTGTAAACGGGATTTATGTGCGAAATTTAAAAGCGAGCTATATTTTATACATCCGCTTTTTTGCGTCTGAAATGCAAGAAATTTGAACGACATGTTTAAAAAGTAAATAGGTATCACTCTACATTTTAATAGTTTATACCCTTTTAAAATTTTTCATAGAAAAAAAACTTTTACACTACAAGCTTCCAATTTGAATGCTTGATAATTGAAATTTTAATATCTTGTTATTGATTCCGGGGACACTTCTAGAAAGTCACCACTTGTGTTCTTCCTAACCGTTACATGTTACTTGCTATGACGGTTTTAAGAGGACCTTGTACTTTGCGTGACTGTTATCATTTATCGAGATCATTGCTACTCGCAACATTATGTAGTGAACTTTGAGCTGAAATTTACTTTGCGTATACGTGTTTGTAAGGGCTAATAATGTAAACAAGTGATTATATTCTTTGTTCCTGTTTATGTGTGTTTATTCTTAGTTAAGTCAAAGGTCTTCTTAAGACGTTGTGTTGTTGTTTGTACCTTCTTTTAGTCGACCATAGAAAGAGTTTGGAGTATTATTAATATCTTAGAGCATTAAACCAACTCGAAGATTATTAATTGATGGTACGTCAAAATGGCTATTTCTTACCATTAATTATGTTTTTGAATATGTAAACTATAAAATTATCTTTTAACTCTGATCTCCATAGCATAGAATACATTTGAATTAACAGAGAAAGTACAGATAAAGAAATATCTTGTTGGAACTTTCTAGAGTCTAATCGGATCGCAGGAAGCAATTAGATGTATTAGCGAAGTGCGTGTGAAGCCTTTCACTGTCTCGTGTGATTCTAACATTGTATTCAATTTGCGTTATTATTGGATTTCACTAAATTATAGATATGGGTATGTTGCCAAGTTTCCAAGTTTTCGTAAAGGATGTGCTTATGAGCTGACTATATTAATCATGAGTCCCAAGCGGCCCGATCGGTCCCAGACACAATAGATTTTCTATTGTGTCTGTGGTTCTGGGGCCTGAGTTCATTCATACATTTATAATAATAAAAAAACGTATGTAAAGCATGTTTTTATTTGCTACCTTTTATAGTTTCAAAGGTGGTGAACATTTTTGTTTAATTATTCATCCCAGAAATTAGGAAAAGTATTGAATATGGGGTAGTATTGTTTCTGTAGTATAATGGTGATGGGAGAACCCAATTTGAATTATATTTATTATTTATGAGAAATATGTCAAAAATAAACTTTTAGGTAAGTATGCTTTGATCATTTTTATTTATTATTTTAAGCGTAAATAAAACTTATAGGTAACACACGTGCAATCTTGCTTTCTAGAATACTAAATTAAGATTTAAAACTCGTTTACCATTAACAATATCATTCCATTATCAAGAAAAATAGAAGTACTTAATCTAATTTTTATACAGCTTCCGGTATCTTATTATTTTTTTGATATTATAACTCAAAAAAACTTATTCATGGCACATAAAACGAGCATCGAACCCAAGCAAATATTTCTAGCAGACATCAAGAAAATATATATTAAATAGAAATTAAAACATATTAAGCGATATAAAAATTAGATTAAAGTAGCAATTATTCGTATTAAAACACAACATAAGTGGGTTCAGTGGTGATACCACAGCTATTGTCCCTTGTGGAGATGTGGAAGTACCCATCAATGCCCCACTCAGGACCCCAGGAGTTCTTGACGATCCAGTATTCTTCCCCTTCGTTCACGCCGTAGCCAACTAGAGTTACCTCGTGGTTCAGGTCTGAGGTGGTACTAGAAAGAGATAGTTATATATTTGTGCTTGCTCAAATTTCGATGGTATGATGGCATTGAACATTGAGATGGAGTTTATTTTTAATTGATTGTGTTTTTGTGCATTAATTTACGGTTATTTAGTGCAAAATAAGTATTAATTCAGTTCGTTGAAAGAAAAAGGTTTGTCCTGAAAAAATATTTTTTTTAATCGAATCAAAGATTTAGAAAATATGTATATCTTCCTTGAAATTATTTCTCTCATTATAGGTAAACAAAAAATATATCAACTTACCAATAAGTATCATAATAAATACCGCCAGTGTAAAGGCTCAGTAGACCTGTAGCGTCTATTGATACCGAGAGAGGACCATGATAGACTAGCGCCACCTATAATAGAAAAAACCGTCGTATTTATATATTTGTTGCATTTATTATATTGTATTTTTCTTTATTAATTTAGTGCTGTTATAAATAAAATTGTCAAAATAAATATTTATCTCTTTTTTTGTTGTACTTTAAAATATTTTTTGGAAGACGATGGTGGATCTTAAATTAAAGAGGATTCATAAATATAACAGTTAGGTAGTAGGTAAATTTTATTGTCACTTATTTTATTTATACTTGCATATATAGGTATATGGAGTGTAAAATGATAAGAACTCACTTTGAGAGCTTCCACGCTAAATGGTGTGACGTCAACAAAACCACGTATGGTGTACAAATGAGTCATATTGCTGATACGACAGAAACCATCCTGTGAAATGAAAAAATAAAATAAGTATGAAAATTAAATTCTTTACGTTTTATATTACCATTTATAGAGTACACAGTTTTTATAAACTAGTTCCAATGTTTTAAAAGAGGATAATTATACAACACCAGGCTATAGAAAAAAAAGAGCGTGTGTTGTGTCAGAAGTGAGAATTCTTTGGCAAGATTTAAAGATATCAAAATCGTCGCCTTACCC
This sequence comes from Colias eurytheme, assembly GCA_907164685.1. Taxonomy (NCBI): domain Eukaryota; kingdom Metazoa; phylum Arthropoda; class Insecta; order Lepidoptera; family Pieridae; genus Colias; species Colias eurytheme. The sequence continues at coordinate 4,759 of CAJQZN010010149.1, read as the reverse complement.
CATGACGTGACGGCATTGCCATGACGCGACCTTGAAATTTAACTCTCAACGCGCCTCTAAAGTTTCTCTTCAAAATAAACACATGGAATATTTAAAACTAGACTTCTTTTGAAAACTATTTTTCCCCTACCTTATTCTCATAGGGACCATATTCCTCTTCAGTAGGTAGACCGTACTTCATCATCCATTGATAAGCAGCAGTGTCTGTTCCCCCATCGCACCCTTCCGCGCCGAATCTATTGTTCAAGATATTTAAAAGAATTTGTAATTGTTTTATTCGGAACACATCATCGATGTAAAGATAGTTGATGTATTAAAATATGGTTCAATTTTTTATATATACGATGTGGAGTGGTAGATTTATATAATAAGAAATGTATATGTCTAGTATATGTCTATTTATATAATAGCTTATGTGCCTAAAGATTTCATTGTTTTGTTGCAAGATAATGTGTATTAGTTACGGTGTGAATACGTTACTACCAAAATTACTACCTGCCTACTAAATCCAATGGTTGTGACAATTTTTTCAGATAATAAGAACAAACTAAACTCACTCCCAAGCGCAGTCAATAAGAGCTTGATTGCTGAGCCTGATGAGCCTTCCGCCATTAATACTTGCAAGTATACCTTCCACAGCTGCAGTGGTCCCGAAGGTCCAACAGGAACCGCAATCTTCTTGTTCTGATTGTAGGAAATATGCGAGAGTTTGAAAGCTTACATAGGATGGAAATTTTGAATGGGCCCTAGAGGAAAAGTATTGAAATACCGGAGGTAGCAAATTTTGTTGAATGGAAACATTCCTGTATTTTGAAAAAGAAATAAAGCTGCTTTAAATATTTGAGAAAATTCAATTGTAGGAACCGGGAATAGAACTAGCTAAAAAATACATAAATTTTAAATGAGTAGTCGTTTGTTTTTGTCACAAATAATTACTTACCTTTAACAGGTGTGATCCTGCCATATAATCTATGATCAAATTCCTCCGGTAAACTTTGAGATATCTCTTTAATTTGTTCAGGTGAATATGCGAACGGTACCGTCCCGACTTCACCTTGTTTCCGTTTCAATAGACCTTTCATCCTTTTCATTTCTTCCGGAGTACGGTCAGCAAATTTAGTTACACCAAGTTTAAAACCACTGTTATTGTTATTGTTAGCTATGATGCGCCTAAAATAAAATACTTTGATTCTGTAGATAATGTAACGTTAGCGTAATTTAAATTTATCAAATACCAATAGATTTTTATGACAATTATCTGCGGATCACTGGGATCTGAGATACCAAGCTATTCTTTAATATTTTTTATGTAATGATATAGTATAATGCTGTTTTTTACCTCATGTTATTGTGAAAAATAGCCTTCCTAATTTCACGTTCATCTTCATCTTTGTAAACTTTTTTATGTTTATGCGTGAAACTGAAAAATGATGAGATATTTTATTTATATTAAAATAAAAATAAATTTATAATATTTGTAAAATAAATATTATGTATTACTTACCTCTTAAATATACGCTCAACGTGTTCCTCATGGTTTGTGTGACTTACTAATGAATCTCTTGTTACTTTAACATCCTTTCTATTTAACAGTTTTTTATGGCTCTCACAGGGATCTAAATTGTTTGTAATTGTTTTTTTTTTATTATGGGTATATAGTTATTAATAGTTAAATATTATATATAACTACACGCTTTATTCAACATATTTAAAACATTGAAATTATATAAGAATTATTTACTTCAGTAATATTGTTTACACTTCTCGAAATTGATAATTACAAAATTTGATAGCGTTATAATTTCAGTATAATAAACCTAATTTATTATTAATTAACAGTATAAGCTTAACACTTCTATATTAAATATTATAAAGCTGAAGAGTTTGTTTGTTTGAACGCGCTAATCTCGGGAACTACTGGTCTGATTTGAGAAATTCTTTCGGTGTTAGATAGCCCATTAATCGAGGGAGGCCGAGCACTGCGGGTAAAACCGCGGAGCACAGCTAGTTATGTATAAAAATTGAAGTACTTACATTCGTTCACACTGAAAACCTTGTCATCAACTGCAGTAGTTTTGAAGTTAAAGAAATGCCACACTACATGTTCACTTAGGCTTCCTAACCACGCGTTAAATTTAATTTCTTCTAACCTACAAAAAACATTATTTCATTTAGGATATTCTCACATTCTTTTAACAACGAAGTTTTACTCTTTATCATGAAGAAATTTAAACAAAATATGGCGGAAGACGCGGGTACCCGTGATAGAATTTTTTCTATTCTCTAAAAATTTTATAAATATAAGCACATTTAAATCAGTAGTTGATATTATTAATAAAAATATCTTACTTGATAGGAATCCAAGTTTTATTTTCACTCAATTTAGCAATCAATATTCTTTTAAAATCTTCGCTTTCATCGTCACTTTCATGTACAAATTTATGTACGTTTTGTTCTTGTGTATTTTCTTTACCTATAAACAGAATCACCATAATAAGCCAATATATTTTGTTCCCACTACACGCTTATAGGAGTCTTTCTTTTGTCATGTTTTTCTAATGCAAGGAAACAGACCACAGATCACAGTCTTCAGAGATATAACGACATGTTCAAAAATAGTTTGAGCTGACATTCAGGCAAAAATATTTCTACACAAACCGACAGGAATAGGACTTATATTATATCCAGGAAAGAAAACTGACAGATATAATAAGCTAATCAGAAGTTGTGAAATTGGTTTAAATTTTGACTAATAACCTGGTAGAGTCTTAACATTCAATGCATCTACTTCATACATCACGAAAAGACGTGAAATTCCTATTTTTCTGAATTAATTGAATATTAAAAATTACTTACCCACGTAATCAAAATCAGATGCATCAGGGAGAACTTTATACAGAGAAATTCTGTGAAGCATATCTCCTTCTCTTTTAGTGCAATTTAATTCATTTTCTGCCTTTTTCGTTGTTATAGGGTATACCTGATAATTACATGAACTATTAAATATTTTTATCTAATATTTCTTAGTAATATGAAAGTATTAAGTTTTTTCTTAAATAGCTGTGTGTATAAATTTATTAACTTACGGTAAATTCGACGCCATATTTATAAGCAGTCCTTCGTTTTCCTCGAAAATTGAATAATTTCACGGCTCCATTATTGAAGTCAGCACGAGATTTCTTGCTCGTACGCCTAATAAAATGCATATAAAATTAAATAGTTCTCTGTTTTGGTAATCAATAATATGAATCATTTATAACAGTCGTTTATTTAGTCGCTAACATTGATGATATCTGGATATAAAATTTAGGAGGCATTAAACATTTTGAATGTTCTTAATCTTTTCTAGATATTATAATAGAAGTTCGAAGTATAGAATTCGAAGTTTAAAAGCAAGAATATACTATAATAAAAAAACATTCCATTAATATAATAATTCTATAGCCCTTAACCTGGCAACTCGTAGCATAGGGCAAACCGTGTTCGATATATCAGTTTAATTAATTAAGCACGTTCCCAGTCCGCTGTAATCCCATCCCATAAAATTACACTAGAAACTCGAATATTACGTTGAAACTAACCAAAATTTAAAATCTTCTATCCAGCCACCAGTCAGAGACCACCTTTCACCTTCAAGGCTATAAGTAGAGCTCCATTTTAAATCTGGTATATCCTCGTCATTGTTCACTGAAACAATGACAATTTAAATTGAAATAAGCAATAACGTATCAGAGTACTCATTATGATTTATCAGTAGGCAAAGTAAATAAAAGTATGGCCAATTGCACAATAATTATTGTGTTCATTGAATTCAGAATTTCGTTATAAATTGCACATAGCTTTTAAGTGGCATTCAAAGTACAATAACCTTTACAATTGTTTTAAATTATTTTACTACAGGTACAGTGAATGACATGCGGTATTACAATTTTCATGTGACAAATTAAAATATTAATAATTAAGTATTTGTATAGAATGTTGAGCGGTTATCCGCTAGGAATACGGAGACTAATTTTTCATTCTCTATATTTCTTTATATTGAAACTCTACCTAATTGCTTGCTAAATCTTATTGCTTTTTAAATATTAAATAATACTTTATACATTATAATTGTTATTAAATCACACAATGAAGACGTATCATAAATAACTCTTCTTCCTCTAAAACTCTTATATGGATCAATAACGTTATATTAGTTTTTTAACAGTTTAGGTAAACATGCAATGATGCATACAGGATAATGAAATGTAGTCTATAGTATTATAATAAAAAAATCTTCATGATACATTAAAAATATTAATTACGAGAATAAAAAACATACCCGTGACTCCTGATGCGCAATAAACCGTATAAAATAATAGTAATTTAAATAATATTAAATACATTTTGTGAGACCTTTCACACTTCATGTCACTTAATAGAAATATTATCACAAAATCAGCTTTATATAGAGGCTTTAATTAATGTTATGTTCTTAAATTAATTAATAATCCACTGTTTTGTGATATGGAATCGGGAAATGTTATCGAGGATTAATTTAGGTATGTGGAAATTATGCTATGGATTTATTTTTATATTGTTTCGGAAAAATATCCTGTAATATTTATTATTTGATGAAGATTTTGTTTATAATCGGATTAAAAACTACATGTTCACAATTTGTAGTACCTACCTATAGGTACTCTGTCTACTATTAGAAAAACTATCAACATATTATATAGACTACAAGCCCGCATAGGACAAAAATATGGGTCAAATG
>CAJQZN010010147.1:0-14621 GCA_907164685.1 Colias eurytheme | reverse complement strand
TCTATAACCAAAGGTTACGTGATATCCGGCAGCTCCTATACAAATATTGTTTTGATTTAAGTTCTAGTAGTAAATATTGAAGATACATGAGCTGTTATTACAATGAAAACACACACAAAAGTACATTAATGAATGTTATAGTTGTAGAGTAGTGTGTTTGGAATTTAATTTTTTTAAACATACTGTGATGTTATCATCAACATAAAATAAGAAGTTTCTAGTCTTGATATATTTCAAATTTCTGAGTAACTGTAGTAAATAATATCCAGCCAATACCAAGAGAATTTTCTCGAGCCTTTTTCCTCATTATTATGAGAACATAATAAGAACATGCTTCTTATTCGAATAATGATAAGCAAATACGTATTATGGGTATACATAACGCACGCTTGTTAGAAATATCTAATGTCTATTTCAGGTTCAATAAGAATGAGCAAATAATGTATTTGAATTTTGATATAGTTACATGTGTATGTTAAATGTATGTATGATTTATTTCTTAATTAATTCTCAAGTAGGTATGCTTGTTCGTCTACGAGCAGTGACGTAATTACATAATAAGAATGACATCCTTATTAACATTATGAATACGAAAGTATGTTTGTGTGTTTATATGTCTTTCACGGCAAAACAGAGCGACGTATTCACTTGATTTTTATAAGTATTATGTATAATTGTTTACATTTAACCAGCAAGAAACTCAGTGATATTTTTTATAAAAAGTTTTATGCCATAAAAATGTTACCCGCTTGGTTTCCTTCTCAATATAGCCATTGAGATCTCTGAAGTGAGACGAGAGGTACATGCTCGCACACATTGTTATAACGTCCGTGAAATTCCACACAAAACTCGCTTGGAAATCGAATATCTGAAAATATGAATATTTTGAATTTTTACAATTATTTTGTTGATATTCCTTAAGTTTATTTGTAGGTGTACTTTAACTTCGATATAACTTTTTAGTCTTCCTTTTAATTATAGGTAGTTCGACTTTAGATCATATTTCGTACGGTGTAGTAAATAGAAATAATAATAATATTATACTCATTACTTACTAGTACACACTACTCTATGGCTGAATATATTCCATAAACATATAGTTATTAATGTCAAAAAAATTAAATTAGCTGACTAACTTTAGTGAGAGTTCAGAGTTTCTCTTAAAGTTTATATTACTAAAAAATATATAAAACTAGTACATTAATTACCTCATACAAAATAGTCTTCCACAAATCTGGTGCAGTGTATTGGAATATAAGTGATAATGTTTCAGAAATATATTTTTGTAACAATTGAGCATCAACTCTGGTCTCCCCTAGACAAAGCATTATGTGCTGAATTCGAAAATTCACGCAAAGAGCATGTTCAACTGAAAACAAAAAAGTAGCCTTAAAAAAGAAAACCATTAAGTATTAAATAACTCATTTATCTAATTAGGTAATTATTTAAGTAAGCTAGTGAGAATAACTATATTTTCCGCAAGGTAGAGCCTATGCATAACTCGATTAAAAACTATCGAATTAGAAGCGAATACTAATTATTTATCAATATTTATTAGGTACATATTACTATGCAAGAAATTCAAAGTATACAATCCTTACAAAACTTCTTAAATAAGCAAATCCTATATTTTAGCGATATTAAAAAGTCAACCTGACATTTTCACGACGAATTCTTTGTTTCAAAATCAAGGTATTATGTAGGGTGAATGAGGGACTATTGCCTGAAGGCTGCAGAAAGGAGATAAGGCAAGGATCAAGAAAAATGAAATAAAAGTTCCCTGAAAACTATGGCTAGAGGATCTTATTGAAACCACTTTGTCGAATGCACTTGCAAAAATATGTCTCTATTGCAAACGGTGACTATTGAAGTATTTGTATTTTACATGAAAATCATTAATTTATACTTCATAGTATGGTATTTTGTTGATTTGTTGATTATATCACACAATGAATACAATGCACTGAATAATTTGTTACTTTACTTGTTCAATATTTTGAACTTGCATTTGAATGGTTTCTCATTTATAACAAAGACACACCAAAAGATAAATCTCTAACTGCTTATATTTAAAATACCATACGCTTCCTTTCTTAAAAAAATCAAACGCGTATTATTTATTTATAACTGTAACTATAAAATCTTACCTATAGCCATAACTGTGACAAAGCACGAAACAGCCAAAAATTTGCGAGGATTATTCCTCGTAGTACGAATCGGTGCAAAGCATTGTTCAATTGTCGTCGTTTTCTTTATTAATTTCGGCCAATCCCACGCGAGTTTTAATAGAAATGACGTAGTAAGAGTCGTCGTTAGATAGAACATGAACATTGCTAGAAAGATATACAGAGAGAAAATAAATATATGAAGGTGAAAAGACATTGTACATTTTAGTGGTACCTACGCATACTAAGGTAAATGAAAGGAAAGAAGGACACTTAAATAGATTTGTTTATTCAAAAATATTTATGAAATTTTTAACTTTCATTCTTGTAGATGTGTTTGTGTGGCTACTGTTAAACCAACTTTAAAATGAAGTCTGGTCAAGTCTCAATTTTATGAGCATGACGGTGTCACATTCATATGCCCAAATTTCTAGCTTGCCACGAATTACTTCTTATAACCAAAGTAACTATTGTAAAAACTATCATTTAAATGCTATAAGAGTACAATACGTGGAAAGCCAGGAAATTGCTTGAAAACTCAAGACTACCTCAAAAGTCAATACGGTGTGCACTGTGCAGTTGACATTGCAAATGTCCGCACTACACAAAACGGTCTTGAGCCATTGAAAACAAAATTTTAAATTCTGTGAAACTGCATTCATATACTTGGTGAAACCCGCGGCTTGCATAAAGCTGACGCAAGATCTTATTTTTCAGTTAATTTGAACTCTTTTTTAACTCCAAAACTATTTCAAACTCAAATTCGAACATTTATTTAATATTAAATTAGACTTCTTCTATAAGCACTTTTGAATCGTCATAACACATTTTTAAAGTTTACCATATTTATTTTCAAAATTACCTTCAAAATGAAATTTTTCAAATTTATTCGAGCTTTTAGAAACATTTTCAAGTAGTGTTCATATCATTTTATCGTTTTAACAATATTAAAAAATTGTAAAAAAAATGTTAGTTTATACTTAATACCTAATTATAATTATCATTATTAACCTTTAAAATACTTACTAATAAAATTAACATTGAACTTATATGTCATACGATCCATACAAGTCACCATTAGAATAAACTGAACTATGAGCGAAATTATATTCATTATGAAATAAACCGACTTCACATTGCATCTGTAAATAAAGATTAATTTCAATCTTAATTTCACGTTAAGATAAGAACAGTACAGAACTTTAAAAGAATTTTACCAAGCTTTATCTTGGAAATGTTATTTTATCCGTTAAAAACTTGAGTTAACTAATTTTAGTTTTTATCATAAAATCGTACCAATAGTTTTTATATAAAACGGCATTGAAATGTAAAATAAAATCGATTCTTTACCCGTAGCTTCAAATTCTTTCATTTCATTATTATCTTCTAATATCAGTTTCTGAAGGTTATATTATAACACTCTATAGTATAGTGTTTTTTTATGAAATAATATTAGTATAGAGTCTATACTAATATTATTTCATAAAAAAAAACTTTCACCAAATCAGGCGTTAATAGACATAAACATTTAAATGCTGGATAGGATGATCTTTAAAATAATAGGAATTTACAAAAAATACCGTAATTCACGGAATGTAGATTTGTCCAAGCCAGACACACAAAACACTCCAGCCCATCGCGACAGCCTCATGGTGTGGCGAAGACATGCGTGCATCTCACTCTCTACCATCGACTTATCATGTACCCGCATATTGAACAAAATACTAGAAAATTCTATGAAATAATTAGTTTAATTTTTGTTTTAATGTAAATACAAATTACTAGTGAGAATACAAAATTACTACTACAGATATTTTATATTGAATTACTATAGCCTGCTTTCACGAAAATCACTGACAAATTCAGAATAAACATTTTAGTCATTTTCCTATCTGTAAAAACCTAGTTGACTTAAATTAATCATAATATTGTTTATTTTTCGAAGTCACTCTTTGACAAATATTAATGAAATGTTGATTAGATCAATAGATATGAATGACATGTAAATTAACTACTTATAGAATTGACGAATTAATCAAAATGATTTTTGTTTTTATATTTCAATTTAAATTCGATGTTTACATGCAGTTAGAAAGCAAGTTATTACCTCTATTTAACTTAATCAAAATATTTTTTTATATATAAAAACCACAACTTCAATGTGACATAACATCTACTTACTTCAAAAATAATTTCTTTATGAACTTACGAATAAAATTATTGTTATTTGTATTTATCCAATTCTATGTACATATTGAATGTAGCATGTTTGTCAATATTTTGGAGTGCTTACAGATAGAAAAGCTTTGAAATAGTTCAGTAAATATTTTCCAACGGAAAGATTTTATCGTACTAACTTAATTACTACATTAAATGGAATCTTTTTGGAGGCAAATTTATTTGTATTAAGCCTGTTAAATGTTTTATGTAATGCTTCTAGAATGTTTATTGTTTATTCAGTTTCTTCTTTCATGTTAAACATGAAGAAAATGTTCAAAAAGTATATAGTTCAATTAGACGTTTTGGATATTAAAGTTATTTTCTATTTATTATATACTAGCATAGCGGTCTGCCCCAGCTTGGTACACCATACATAGGTAGGTATAATTTTAGGGATCAGTATCACGTAAATTTTGAAAGGTGGAAGAATTATGAAATCGTTGCAGTAATTTTTGAGATTTGCGCATTGAAACCTACTCTTCAGCTTTACATTATTTGTATAGATATAGATTTAATAATCCAAAAGTTGATAGTCAGTTTTACAACTTCGCCCATCTTCTAAAAATCTAAAATAAATATTAAACATTTGTTTTTTTTTAATACAGTAACATTTCAATATTCACACAGGCTTTGAACTGAATACCGCTAGGTACCATGCGAGTAAAGCCGTGTGCCAAAGCTAGATACATAAGAAAACAAAGAAAATTAAGACGTATTTCCGTATTTCTTTCAGGATCAACGTCCAAACGAAGTTAACGTGACCCAATTATTAAGATATTGGGGCCTGTTCTTGACGGTCCCTCTGTTGAAGATTGTGACACTTGAATCAAAATCCATACTAATATTATAAATGCGAAAGTAACTCTGTCTGTCTGTTACTCAATCACGCCTAAACTACTGAACCAATTTTCATGAAATTTGGTATGTAGATATTTTGATACCCGAGAAAGGACATAGGCTACTTTTTATCCCGGGAAAATAACGCAATCCCGGAAATCCCACGGGAACGGGAACTATGCGGGTTTTTCTTTGACTGCGCGAGCGAAGCCGCGGGTGGAAACCTAGTAAAGATATAAACGAATATATTCGCGGATTACGACAAATTTAAGAAAAGAAAATGTAGATTAAGAAGTTTAAATATAAATCAAGAAACACACAAGTACCTATAAAACAGGGTGTTTAAAACCCTGATAGAAATAAAGGTTATAAATGTAGCTTTGCCACAATGTAATAAAAAGAATTCTATTAGAATCGTAGCCTCCAAATTGATAAACTAATTTGAAGTATGTACTTCTTGGCACTAATAACATCATCATCACCATTATCAGTCCATGTAGGTAGGTACCACTTCTTGGATACACAGGCCTCCTATGACGCTTTTGTTTACATGTCATTGTTGTCGTTTTAATTCTTCGATGTGTCATTCGAGCAGTGGTTATGTTATCTACAAATTAAACAGATAAATTGTAAACCTAATTTATTTCCTGCAGCCTGACCTCTCTTGAACCCCTGACTTATCAATTTTAAGTTATCCTCACTATTGAGCCACCACTGCTTATTGTTTATTAGTCATTGTAACTAAAATTTGCATAATTGTACGTCCCTAGTAATTTTATAAAATTACTTTACCTATTACGTAATGCTAAATCGAGTTTAACAATTCAAGAATCATTTATAAGTGTAATCCTATAACTGGATAACTTTTAATGAGCACCTGAGCTGCGATCTTGCTTAATCTCATCCTAAATGAAGGGCTTTGTCAAATAGAACGCGTTACTATCGCATCAGAGCGCTAACTTGACGCAGCGCTATGATGCCGAATTGTGTTGTGTGTGTGTGTACGGTAATACACCGGCAAATAGAGGGACATCGCTCTGACGCGCACTAAGAACGCTTTCTTTCTGACAAAGCCAACAGTGCGTAGTAAGGGTACTACTTTACGCCAATAATGTGCGACGATGTGTAGCGAGGAATGCATTTGTAAAGAACCAATCATATCTCTTCAATTAGTTTGAAGTTTGAAGCGATACTATTGGTTATTTACAAACACATTTCACACTACACATCCTCGCAGATTATTGGTAGAAAAGCACTCTTATGCATCTCGGTGTCATAGCGCGGCTTCAAGTTAGTTCTCTGACGCGCGCTAAGAACGCGTTCTATCTGACAAAACCTTAACTGCCCTAAATGAATGGCTCCGTTTATTCGGGTATTTGTTACCAGCGTTCAATTGACACAGACTTCAATTTCGCGCTTAGCTATTTCGATTTGTTCTCGAATTAATTGTTCACTAATGGATTTTATTTTTAGTTCTATGAACGGTTATAATTGAATAGCTTGAAGTTTTGAGTGAGGGGGATTTGTCCCTCTAAATGTCAATGTCAGAGATATTTTGTTTATTATGGAATATGAATTTAATTTCATATGATTTGAAAATTAAAAACAATGGTTTAGGTAGTAAGAATCCTGTAATAAAATAATAGTTCGAAACTATTATACCTTTTACCTGTAGGTGGTCAATATAAAAAGAGGTGCTTCAATCAGCGTAGGTAATTATGTACCTTACAATCAAATCTTAGCTTATTTTATTATCTGTAACAATTTTGAATGAAGGGAAAGTTAAGTATTTTACAAAATTTACATCTCTTTATAAAACACTTTTTCAATAATTGTATCTTATTCAACTGAAACAATCAAATGCGGTTTTTTATATAATTGCGTTTTCTTAAATCTGCATACAATTTGCAATTTAACACATTGTTAAGTTCACAATTGATTAATTTTAAAATGAATTATTCATGAATGAAAATAAATAACTGTGATACATCGAGTATTGCTTATTATGCATGAACAAAGAAACTTGAGAACCTATAATTTAATATAATTTTATTTCAATAAAGAGAACTATTGTAATTTGTAACGTAAAAATACGAATAACTTTATACATTTTCAAATATGTTTAATCAGTAATCACATAGGTTTACATACGCGTGGCATCGCAAATACGATAATTATTTTTAAACAAAAAAAAAACCACCTTCAAATGGTCAGAATTTGACTAAATTGAAATGAAACATACATGAAGACACTAGCTTTCAAATAAAAAAAGAATCATCAAAATCGGTTCACCCAGTCAAAAGTTCTAAGTAAAGTTCTAAGTAAAAATCACAATAAAATACAGTCGAAATGAAAATCTCCTCCTTTTTTGCATATCCGTTGAACGGCTAACGCCTGACGCGATCAGCTTGTTTCTATATAATCCACTCCATTTAATTGAGAGCCTCCGTCATTTTTGGGGTTTAGGATTTTGTGATATGGCTTTTCATAAAGCCATTCGTCTGAATGATAAGGCACCTCAATAAAGCGTGTTCATCCTGTCTGGAGATAAGCTGTTTATTATTGTCTTTTAGATAAAATTCACCGCCATTCACCTTGATCGTAAAATTTTATACGCGTTTGACGGGCTCCAAACGTAATTATCCCGAAAACAATTACTATGTAAGTACTGTATTAGATTGAAAGTCAGGTGGACTTTAATCAAGTTCGTTCACCTTTAGTACTATACGTGAAATTGTAGTTACTTTGTTCAGTGTTTCTTTTTAATGTACTTTTCAATAAGATTTTCCAATGCATCTTATGGTTATAGTTCATAAAGCATTATATAGATCAATTTTCAATTCAGTTAATCAGGAAATGGAAATTTAATTGTGATTTATTTTAGCGATAAAGAATACTTTTTGCTATTTTAATGTTTTCCTCCATATTTTATTGCTTCTATTAATAATGTTTGTCAAATTGAAGTAATATTAATTCATATTTGACTATAGCAGCAGCCACCTGCAAAAAAATAGTTAAATTTATATCTACGTTGCATATATATTTTTATTGCACACAATATTATTATAAGCACACAGATTGAAAATGAAAATATAAAAAATCTATCAATAATAATTGTTTAAAAAAATTTGTAGTAAAGTAATTTTATTTAGAAAAGTTTCACATTCCTCGAAATCTATAAATATCGGAGCTTTTGTAATTCTTTGAAAATGTTTTGCCAGAAATTTCACTTTTTCGTAGAAAAGTTCTCAATTCAACAATAGGTACATGCCATTCAGCTCATAATTATTACAACGAGGACAAAATGTGAGTATCTGCTAGTTTAGTAATTAATAAAATTTATAACTAGCTTTCCGGCCGCAGCTTCACTCGCGTCAAAGGAAAACCAGCATAGTTCCTGTTCCCGTGGGATATTCGGGATAAAAACTATCCTATTTAATAAACCAAGTTACACTCTACGTGTGTGCCAGATTTAATTAATCAGTTCAGCAGTTTTTGCGTGAAGGAGTAACAAACAAACAAACGTATAAACTTTCGAATTTATAATATTAGAATGGATAATTTACTCACCTCTAATAATTTCTGTCTATACAAGTAAAAGAACCCGAGTCCGCTCAGTGCTACAGCGTCGTTCTCTAATTGAGTTTTGAGTCTTTTTATCTAAAACAAAATATATTAAAAGAGCGTAAAAAAGTTTATCGTAACATGTAGGTAGTATTAGTAAGTAGTAGTAGTTGTTTTGGTGTTCCGGAAAGAAACTATAACTTAGTACTTTATATTCTAAAGAGAACATAACTAGTAACGTCCCATAAATTTACATCTTAATACTTTTCTTTATAGTTAAAATAAGTGGCTACCTATTCAAGTTTGATAGTAAAACTTTCATGAAAAACGAATTCCGCTTCTAGTTTAGAAGTTTGGAAATGTTAAAAAATATAATTTTCTACTCAATATAATATGAGCATGATATAATATTACTATTTTGATAATCCTAAATACTACGTATAGGTAACTAGCTGCTCCGCGCGGTTTCACCCCCGTGGCTCCAACTCTGTTGGTCGTAGCGTGATAATATATAGCAGCTATAACCTTCCTCGATAAATGGGCTATCTAACACCGAAAGAATTTTTCAAATCGGACCAGTAGTTCCCGAGATTAGCGCGTTCAAATAAACAAACAAACAAACTCTTCAGCTTTATAATATTAGTATAGATATACTAGCCCCGCGGTTTCACTCCCGTAGCTCCGGTCTTAACGTGATGATAAGCCTATAGCCTTCCTCCATAAATGGCCTATCCAACACTGAAATAATTTTTCAAATCGGACCAAGTAGTTCTTGAGATTAGCGCGTTCAAACAAACAAACTCTTCAGCTTTATAATATAAAGTAAAGATAAGTAGCTATTCACAGAAAGCGAATTCCACTTCACAGTAGAAGTATGAAATATTAATAATTTTCTAGTCAATATATTATGAACATGATATAATATTACTATTTTGATAATCTATTCTATACATATAATAAATCTGTAGAAGGGTCAATTCTGTACATTGAAAATATTGAAAAAATAAATAGCAGGGGGTGTTACTGGATCGATACCAAACCCAAATATGTGAATAAAATTTTTTTGTCTGTCTGTCTGTCTGTCTGTATGTGAAGGCATCACGTAAAAACTAACGGTTCGATTTCGATGAAACTTGGTATAATTATACATTATTATCTTGGGCATAAAATAGGATACTTTTTATCCCGGAAAAATATGTAGAAAAAAAATGAATCTTAATTTTTCTTAATTTTTCCGCGCGGACGGAGTCGCGGGCGGAAGCTAGTCAAAAATAATATTAAGAATATTTATGTATAATAAACCAGCCATTTAACATAATATTTCTTTTAACCTTTTAAATATACCTCAATATTATATGCCCCGCTTACACTACTATATAAGTGTGGGAGGGCCCGTTTAGAGTGTATGTTGATATCAGCCGCTGCCAGCACCACGCCACTGGCTCGGTAGAGTAGCCAGGCCAGTGAGAAGTAGTAGTAGATTTTATTTATCGCAGTACCTTTTGATCCGCTACTAAAAATTAATTTTAACATAGTTGTAACACAAATATAATAAAGTTGGTTTTTACAATAGTAAATACTGTAGTAATGTATAATAAATTAATAATACACAAACTAACAAACTGAATAATATAGGTAATCCAATGAATAATCGTTTTACTCTAAGATTTGGTTCGAAACATCCCTATCTGACAATGTCCCTGATAGGTTTAAAAAATATTTAACACATATTATCCAGAAGCCCTGAAACCTGCTCAAAAAATCTAATTTTTTAAAATCTCTTTAAATCCAGTCATATTTCCGACCACAACAAAGTAAAATATATAGTAGTAAGTAAGTAAAATATCAAAAGTTAAGTACACCGCTAATATTTAATACAAGTAGGTATCAGGAATTAGTTCCTAGAATATAGTTTGAATCAAAACTACTGGAGAGTTAAGCGCTCTAACTTCCTCGTACTTTACTGATAGTTCCTGCTTATTATATTTTACTGTCTTACCTATCTACATGATAAACTACATAGTATAGATAATAATGACTAGAAAATCTTTTTTTTCATCAATTTGCCACTTCGTCGCGTAAATTACTATCAACAAAGTATTTTTAATGTTTGACAATTTGGGATTTCGGGTCAACTTTTACTTTTTATATCCGTTATAATTTACGTTTATTATTCAGACTATTAATCAAATTTCTTAATGAAATTAATAAAAATTCGTTTACTAATGAAAGCCTTATCAATATTTATTTACATAAATTAGGTAAGAAAATTTTTCCCGCCAATTATTTTATTCCTTACCACGCTTTTTAAAAATTTGTCTTATCTTCCTTTATAAACGAGTAAAATATGTTTTAAATTACCTATCTTTTAATGTAATATATACCCTTAATAATATACCTACCCTTATTACTAGCGTTTAGCTACTATTATGTATTCTGTGCTTATTACATTAACTTTCTTACCTGATTCCCAAAAACAGTTGCAAGCAAATAAAGTACAAATTATTAAGATTGGAGAGGAGTATCAGCCCTCCGAGGCTCTGATCGACTTTCCTCACTAACTCTGACTGTTGGACGTATGCCTGACGAAGATTGCGCCATATTTTGACACGGAGAGGTAAACTAACGACCTAATAAAAGAGAAAAAAGAGATACGATTTTAACTGAATATATTCCACTAATATTACCACCCGCAGCTTCGCCCGCGCAGTCTGAGAAAAACCCGCATAGATCCTGTTCCCGTGGGATTTCCGGGATAAATCCTATCATATTACTCGGGGTAAAAAGTAGCCTATGTCCTTTCTCAGGTATCAAAATATCTCTATACCAAATTTCATGCAAATTGGTTCAGTAGTTATGGCGTGATTGAGTAACAGACTGACAGACAGAGTTACTTTCGCATTTATAATATTAGTATAGATGTAATTGGCTGATATTTCAATGAAAATTATACACCTTCCATTTTTTTCTCTCTTTTAAATATTTTATGTGCTCTATAATCACATATTGACTTCCAAAATAAAACAAAAGCATTAAAATAATACTTCATAAAGGTAAATAATGTGATTTTATCATGGCATCACTCAAAAGTCGATGTTACTATACAAGTTATCAAATAAAACAATATTTTAATAAAGCAAATTTCTCCCAAAACATGCCACGTGGTCCTAATACAGGCTAAATTGAAAATTAAGACTCACCCTATTGTGATATTTCATTTTCTTCTCAAACAATACGAAACGATGAACAAAAAGATTTAATCGGTTGTACTTCGAAGCCAGGCCAACGCTGATTAAAATTATAATCAGGTCCTGGAAGTTCCAAAATATTGTGGCCAACTTGCTGAGGATGAAAATCGGTATCGCTAACCATAGAGAATATTCACCTTAAATTAGTAATTATTAAATTTAATTATAAATTTATTAACCATATTTCATTAACAATTACTTAGGTACTAATTATGTCGGCATCACGACATTATTAATTAATCTTACAAGTCCTATTTTCATTTTTAAAACTATTTTATGCCTTGAATTTAATGCTGTCTACACACTCTAATTTAAAACTCGTAAATTCTTTTGGCCAATATTTATGATAATGAGATTTCATAGTTTTAAATGTTCATTAGCTTTTATTAAAACTGTTGTTTTATTAAATCTGTATTCTGTATGTTTAGTACATTTATTTATAATGTACTCTTTATTGCACACAAATACGTCACACACACACACATATCTAAAACAGAAAATACGTCAGATTATCTAAACAGAGCAGAGATATATTCAGGCTTACTTCTTTGCAAGATGAATCCGTGTGAACTCAAGATATAACGTTCAAAGTACTCCCCCGGTGGACAGTCGAGCCCCGTTCCTGACATCATACTCAACGCGTGCTCAACTGTAAATAACTCATCTTTACACTGAACCACAAAGTAAAACTTAGCGTGGAATGATCCATAATTAGTACATGTGAGCTTTTGCAGAGGCGTCAGAGGTTCTTGACATATAAACGAGGTTTTGTATTAAATTCTGCATGTCAAAGAGTTCTTTGATATGTAAAATACTAAAGTATATTTTATAAAAATCTACGAGAAAAACGGTATAGAATTTTTACGAAGTGTGTTCTGTTTATTACATTTTCTCCGCTTAAAGAACCAATTCTACCCTGACGCTACTTATATATTATTATTATCAATACCTATCATAACATTATAATAGTCAATCAAATATGGATAATATTGCCACACAGTTCACCTCATCCTGTACGTTATTTTACAATTGCACATATTGACCTGACCTCATTAACTTTAAACTGTCAAGCCATTAAATATAATGATGTGGCTTTGATGTAAAAGTCAAGGCTCTTACGGCATCATCCAGTGGGCAAGATGGGTATGATTTTTACTCAGAGAAACAACAATCAGTATTCGCCAACTGTTGAATGTCTTACCACATCAAAGCTACGAATATAAAACTATACGACTCTCAAAAAAAGTTTGTGGCGTTTTTTTGTCCGTTTTGCTGTTAAACCATTTATTGGTGAGCCTATAGCAGTTCTTAGAGATACTAAAAGTTTAATTTTACAAATTTCCTCTGAAAGAACAGACATCTATGCAACTATCTGCCCACAATTGAGTCAGTAAACCCAATTATGATTTTACCTAAATGCCTGAAATAACATCTTTATACATAAAAAAGAATTGCGTTAGATAGAGCTCTAACTAACGCAATTATATTTTTTTTGTTAATTGCATGTTAAGTGTTTTTGTTTTTTGTTTTGTTGCATGTTGTTAAATAACAACTATTTATTAGATTAGAGAACAAAAAAAATACCTCTCTCTTTAAGACATAAAGTTCATTATACAACTCACCAACCGCGCAAACAGCGACGTAACTGCTTACAAAAATAACTCTTGTTCTAATCCTTCTATCAGGAAGAATGTTCAGTTCAATTCTTTCAGTTCTCTTCCAGAATGAAGCTAGTTCTTCCCAATTGCTTATTATTTTCCATGATATTAACATAGACAGCAAAGCGTTGCCATAGAAAATTGATCCAGATAGACGAGAAATTACACTACCTATGAAATATAGGGGAATCATATTATTTCCCACCATTTGCAAAACAATCACCGTAATAGAATCGTCATTTAATGAAGATTGAAACAATAGATTAAATGCAAATTGTTAATAGGTTTATTAGTTATCTTAAAAATAATCTAATCAGCCTTTAAATAGTCAGAACAAGACAAAAACCAACCTCTATAAGCTTTCAAATAAAACAATAATCATCAAAATCGGTTTACCCTGTCAAAAGCTTTAAGGTAACAAACATAAAAAATACAGTCGAATTGATAACCTCCTTCGTTTTTTTTATATCTGTGGTATCTGGGAGACACCTGTTAACTCCAAAAAGTTAAATTTTCAGGAGAAGCAATTTAACATATTTTGGCTGCTAAAAATCGGATATAAGATATAAATGATGAATGAGATGAATTATGTCATATTATAATGAAATATCATATATTAACCCATTATTTGCTTGTACAGTTTACAAAATTGACGCAGTAGTTTAGCGAATAATGTGACTTATCAGATTATAACCAAAAAAAAAATATTGCAGTGGAATGGACTTATCTCAAAATGAGCAAAATAAAAATAATGATTATTTCATTGCTATTCATTTAATTAAAACAATTTTACGTTATTTTTGTTATATTTCTTTATTTATAAGTTAATTTCACAATGGAATCACTCTTATGGCTAATTTTAATAAAAGTATGGACTTAACAGCAACGAAAAATTTAAATAAAGGCACATATCAAATAAATACCAAAAC
>CAJQZN010010146.1:0-15472 GCA_907164685.1 Colias eurytheme | reverse complement strand
ACACATACGGAGACAGCATCAATACAAAGATATTTAACACTAAACAGCTAAATTCATTACTTGGACAGGTAAAATCGCTTCAGCAGTGTTTTGAATGTGAGTAGAGATTGAGCTTCTCTTATGTCTAATGGTAGATCGTTCCATAGTCTGATGGCACGCACAGTAAAGGAAGAATTATATATATGATTTACATGACCTGGTACGACCAGACGAGACTTGTTTGATGATCGAATCGGGTGGATATTAGACACAAGGAACTCAAATCTCTCTTTTAAATATTGCGGTGTTGTACTTTGCTGTACTGCGGTTGGTAGTATTACAGTAATTATTACACATTTGTTCAATAAAAAAATAAATAAAATAAAAATCGTTTATTGAACAAGGTTCCTTACATCATAATACCCCAGACTCCCAATATAGCTTTCGCTGTTTCAATACTGTTCTAGTCTATGCAATCTTATTTTTCCATTGATATTAAATATATTATACACATTAGAAGAGATTAGAATTATTCTTTCTTTGGATTCTCGGAAGATTCTCAGATGCCGAATTTGTTTGTATAGTAAAAGGTAACTTTAAATTAACCCATTGTTATTTAGATTTCTATGAATTAACCCTTACCTTACAAAGAACGAATGGTGTCAGTTCTAAATATAAACGAGATTTTATTTAAACGGCGACTCTGTGCCGGATTTTAAAAGGTTTCTTTACAAAGTGTTCAAGTGTTGTGGCAATCACGGAGAGTGCTTTTCTAATCAATCTGTAAGAAGTTTCCAGGGTTTACAGTGAAAATTTAATTATACATTTATAACACCTTTTAAATTATCCAATTGGGTACATTACTTCCAGATCTTTCTCTATTGGATTTAAGAGAGAAATATTGAAAGAATAGTACTTAATATACGTACGCAGTGTGACTTTTATTATTATAGTCTTGCAATAATTGACAATTTTCAATTGCTCTGTTGACTGTATCTCTATCTATATATTATGAGACAATTGAAAAACTCTTTCATACATACAAGACAGTGACTTAAACGCGTGAAAAGACAACCTATAGGTACTTATACCAAAGATAATTTATCCTAACATCTAACAGCACTTCGAAGTAATTAAAAAGAATTGAAGAGAGCCACCCAGCTGACCCATTTCCGTTCACGACACAGTCGGGTCAAATTACATGATTTAAACCGTATTGAACTCTATTAATTGAATACTAAAGCACAAATTGCATTACTAAATGATTTCGCTTAATTGATTCGAGAGACGTTCCACAAATGCAAGTCGATTGTGTAATTATTGAAATAGTTTTGCGGTATTTAAATTTATGTTAAAACGTTTTACGTTATATATTAAATAATTTAGCTAAATATATTATGAATTCTTCACAATTAGTAATAGTAGTGGTATTATTATATTCTTTCTCAGAAATGTGTCAGTTCTTAAATTCGTAGTGTATTATTATTTATCTGTAAATAACATAGGTACTTAATTTTATCTTCATCGATAGTTCTGCGGTTTTCCGACACTCACTTTGGGAAATAATTGAATTTGGGATCCGAACTTCGAGAGAACTTACTACGAATTAAGCTTTAGCGAACTCAATCTACTTTGAAAATGAATAATCAAATAAGTATGACGCATATCTAACATAATTAATAGGATATTGCGAAACAATAACATATTATCAAAGTCAATTACCTACATAGACATTAATTACATAAACACTTCACCAAAATAATCTTAATATTGTGAGTATAATATTATTCGAGTGTTTGTAAATTTATCATGACCTACGGCATCGTTTACAGATATTTTGGCCTGTCCTATTTCGAATTCAGGGCTATCTTGACCTTTTGCTTTGACAGTATTAGCACAGATAGTATAATAGTGTACTGTAGTAGCAAATATGAGGCCAAACTCGTCTAATTTCGTCCAAACTATGAGTAAAGTTGCTGTCATACCGTAACGATGTTGTGCTTGAGGATTGCCATCGTTTATGTTACCTAGTTATTAGGAATCTGAAGGACGTAGACGAAAATATAATAAATATAAGTATATAAGTAGGTTAATATTATACTAACATTACGATTACATTAAACCACAGATAATATACTAGCAATTAAACTTGTAATATGATTGAAATTGTTACGAACTATTTATTACAGTTTATTTTTAACTGATTATAGATTTTCGTTGTGGATTTTGCAATACAGATCTATTCTAATATATATTATAAAGCTGAAGAGTTTGTTTGTTTGTTTGAACGCACTAATCTCAGGAACTACTGGTCCGATTTGAAAAATTCTTTCAGTTTTAGATAGCCCATTTGTCATTACGCTAAGACCAACAGGAGCGGAGCCAAGCGGGTGAAACCGCGAAGCGCAGCTAGTTTTAAATAAACATCGATGGGTATTATTATCGGGATTGTTGTTTATTATTGTATGATCCATTCTTCGATGTCATCCCGGACAAAGATATGATCGAACGTTTCCAAGAGGTAGTGTGTAGGCGGCGGAAAATAACTAGCAACATAACCTATTCCTAGTGTATACCAGTCAGGGATAATTTATTCATGTTGTAAAGAATCGGGATTTTCGAAAATCTTTTTTGTTTGTATTAACATGATTTTACATCGAGTTTAAAAAAAATAACTAATGAGTTACAAATGCTGATGTAGTTATAAAAGCCGTATAATTTTGAGTAAAATAAATATCCAAAAATTCATTAATGTTAATTCTGGGCATTGCCGCATTATTGTGGAGTAAGTATTTGCGAATACAGATTAAATAATTTTGGCGTTTGCTTGTTGTTGTTGGTAGGCTTAGAGAATCGAATTTTCAGGCCAGGTAAAGTCAAGATTAATTATTATTAACTTAATACATATTTTCATATTCCTTTTGTTGTTTACCATAAATACGAATACACATCTGTTGCTTTGGTTTCTTTTAATGTATTGGAATAGCATTTAATTCAGTTCAAGAGGTTGATTACAAACATATCGCTTGTTAAATTTTACTATCGCATACAGTTTTCATGATTCACTTGTTCTAAGATTTCTGATGAATCACGGCTTACCTTCCATACGCTGCTGATATATTAATTTTAACTAATATTTACACCTTCAACCATACTCTTTAAAACTCAAATTGATAAATTATCTTATCGTACTAGATGTAAATATTCTTTTCTATTCTTTCACGATATTGCAGTTTAAATAATATATCAAAATTCTGTTCAATACTTATGTAATATATAAGACATGCGAATATAGGTGTATAGAGTAGGTACATAACTATAAAAGTACATAAAACTTTCAGTGGGTTAACAGTTATATGCAGGTTAACAGTTATATAAACAATTTTAACTCACACTGTTAATATTAATTAAAATAATTTAAACATTTTAAAACAACATATCAGCGAGGTTAGTGCTACGGAAGTGTGTGAAATAACCCAGCGCGTTTCAAGAATTTAATTAAAAATAAAATAGTCTTAGATAATTACAACCTACTCAAATATGTATTAACGACCCAGCCAACATTAAAACGAGTTCATTATCCCGCTAATTTTCGAGACATTATCAAACTTTTCTAAATATAGAAGCGGAATATTCCCTCGCATTTACGGCATAATAAAAGATTCATTGTCAAGATCATATCTCTATATATCCCTCACAATTTGTACCTTTCAAATTTAAAACACAATACCTGGTTTCGTATTCGCTAAGTTATTTTAAAGGTAAAAGCACTTTGTTTGCAAAACGAACGCGACCGAAAAATGTAAAATAAGCTTTCGGAAATGGGCTTCAGTTTTGAGATATAGACTAGATGGAATTCTGAATGCATTCAGCATAACGTATGTGCATTTCAATTTCAAAACACCGCGGCAAATAGCGATGTTATATTTTTTATAATTTACGTAACTATCGTTCGTTATTTTTATAATTAATAAAACAATTATGTATTTCCACAATGAAGCAACAAATTTGAAGCTACAAGTAGTATTTAACCCATTGACCACCGTAAGGCCCGATCGGGGCGCGACACAATAGATTTTCTATTGTGTCTGTGATTCCGAGGACTGATGGATTAATGATAAAAATCTCAGTTTCACGAAGAGCAAACATTACGTAGTGCAATTAATTGGATTCGGGCAGCTAATGACCGAAATCCGTTACTTCCTACCTTTTTCTGCAATCAAATCAGTGCTTTCGGTGTAACTTTGGTTTTTGTAATACTCGTGTTTACTTTCTTTTATAAGGAAAGGAATAAAGAAATGTGGGTTATAATATTATCTTTTTGTTTCACTTATTATTTAGATTACATTTATGTCCATAAAAATTAATTAATCAAACTGAAATAATATTAAGAGAGAAGCGTAAAAGATAATTTGAAGCTTTTACTTAGGCGATGTGTTATATTTATCCCTATAATTTATAAATTAAGTCTATTTCGGGTTATTTGGCTAGTGTTAACTTGTTTGTACGTCCGAAGTTATCAAATCTATGTGACAGTCTTTAATGGTGCTCTCATTAATTATAACGTTTAATGGGAGCGTAATAAATGCGATAAACGTGTTACTGAGAGCGCAGTCGAGTTATAAATAGATACTTTATTAGTGCACACAATTTAAAGGACGTTGCCCGGACCTAATTTGCATCTTCCTTTTAAATTAAAAATGTTTCTAAAATAATACACTATTTTCAGCTCGTAAAATTGGTCTGGGTTTCGCAAACATCGTTCTTTCTAGAAGATATTTTTTATTTTTAACAAAATAAGATCGATTATATTTTAGGCATTTACGTTGGTGGCGGAAAAGGATGTTAAACAAGGAAGTTTTTACTTTCGTAGTTCTGATTGATTACGAATGTTACATAATTTGGTTAAGTAGGTAGACGTAATATTTCATTACTGTGATAACTAAAGTTTAAAACCAAAAGTCATTCTAATCGCTTTCATCACTTTAAATATAAATGAAAGCAACGTGCGTTTCACACCTTTCAACAAGTCTAGAAGCTATAAAGAAATTCCCACACTAATAGCAAAATGAATGGAAGGTCAATAGCAAATTAGACTTGGGAAAGTTGAACGATGCTTTATTACTATTAAGACAACAATGCGATAATGATATAATTTTCTTTAATAAGAGTCATCGTTTGATTAAACTTGCAGGTACTTTATGAAGTGTATTTTTACTTTATTAAAAATATATAAGATTCAAAAGATATTTTTTTTTATATACCTAATATAACAGATTAAATACTTGTTTGTTAATTTGTTTCTTACTTTATGTGTAATGTGCCTAGTATATATATAGTATGGACTCTTGACTAAAATTTGTGCTCCGCTAGCCGCCATGCCGAACGCCAAACTTTAGCGTGAATAGTTCATTAGAGAGAGCTCAGAAGATAAATTATAGCGGCAGACGGCAGTGTGTATAATACATAATTATACTCCAATTCCATTACTCTCATAGCCTGATGACATAGAAAATATATAACAAGACAACATAATTTACCAATTTTTCACATCAATTAATTAAAAATTTACCACTATTTTCAACGGAGCTTTCGTTTTTCGCTCCATTCTCCATCGTAGTATAACAAACACTCTGAGTCCTCGTATTTATTTACTTGAAAATATTTGCACATGTAACCTTGATTGTCGATAAACATGTTGCGTTTGTCGACTTAGTGAATTATTTCACTTGATTGAAAGAAAACAAACTCTTATTTGAGCTCTTGATTGTCTTCGCGTGTCCGCAATTTGGGTTTGATTGAATCAAAGTTGATTCACGGTTATTCTTTTCATTTGATATTTTTTGCTTCTTGTTTTTAATTTATTTTATATAGTAATTGTTTCAAGGTCTCTAATATGCACTATAGATAATTTTTGTGATATATTATAATAATTAAATTTTAGTTAGGTTTATTCTCTTGATAACTTAAACATTATTTATTTCTGGATGGCATCTGAGTTTACATTTATCTAAGATGCCTTCTATAAATAATAATGTTAAATGTTACCTTAGCTAGAAGACAAAATATAATCTGCAATATCTTTTTCTTCCCAAAGCAACTTAAAATCGAATGTATGAAATACACTGTATTAGTAAGTAGTTATTTGCTGTTACGATGAAACAGGATCTTCTTTACTTATCAGTCCCCACACGACATCTATTACAGTTCCCTGGAGATTATTAACGAAAAATAAATGGTATGATAGAAAGTGGAAAATCGCAAGTTTATAAGAAACAAAATAAAGAAGTATTTATATATAATTGTGAACTATTTGTAATTTTTTAAAAGACTTATGGCGTAGTGGGTAAATATTAATGTAAAACAAACATGGTCGATAGTCGGTCGATTTAAAAAATATGCAGTTAAATCGGTAGATTAAATTCCTTTACAACAATGAGATATTTCCCGTAATAGTACATGGTGTATATGGATACGGAATCTTTAACAATAGTTAGTTGAATCTTATATGCTAATAATAATTTTGAAGAAAAAAAAACTTTTTACTAAGTGTATTTCTAAAAATAATCTTTCCTATTTTGGAAAAAACAAAACATTAATTCAGATGGAAAATATTAATATTTATTTATGCTCGAAAACTATTGTGCAAACTCAGAGCAGCCCACTAGTCCAAAAAAATACTTTTAGGGTTCAATCATGCAATATATTAAAGAACCTTATGACTCTGATTAATCACGGCCAATACATCAATGTCAACATGTCATGTTACATGAGAATTATTGATTCATCCTTTTAAGATGATATTTAATATTGAAAATCAGGAATGACAGCCGAGTCTACGTTTTATGGAGCATTACATTCTTTATAAGATTGTATTAGGTAGAGTAATTAATAACTATAAGTATACTTTTCACTAACTTATACCTTAAAACCTAAACTAAGACTATAGTTATTATATGTATATTTAAACTCGTAACACGAAATAGAGATTGAAGTAAAGAGAAAATCGAAGAGAAAACATATAAAATTAATATTAAACAGCATAATATCATTGATTGAAAATACAGCTGCCCTGAGGAAAATCTTTACTCGGAAATTGTCATCTTCAAAACCGTTGTCATATCTGCAAAACCATTAAAAATTATTCTGTAGCACCATTTTTTCTCTTTTATTTCATTGTTCTTATTGTTAAGTATTTAAGTAGTTCAAAAGTACAATAAAATTCAAAATAATATAAATACCCAAACAACTCCGGGTCCTGCATTCGATTTACATAACAAATAAACTTATTTGCACAAACGGCAATTAAAAATCAATTATCTTTGAATGTCCTTGATGAAGAGGGGTTAGTAAATAGGACTCTATTCTGCAGATTAAAAATAACATCGTTTTTCCATCCATTGTTGTTTATTATATTTATGACAGTATTAATCTGCTCCATAAATCCTAGACAGCGTCAGGCAGATTATGTTAATAGCAATCTATGAACGGAGGTTTTTCCAAGCCAGTTGGTTCGGAAAGGCTCTACGTAACCGGCCGACTGGAAACTCGTAACCACTTGTATATGTATCGGACGACCTCAAACGCAGTACTATTTTTAGATGAGTATTTTTATGCAATTAAAGGTTAGTTAAATGTTGAGACCGTTTTGGTACAGGGTGTGGGTATAATGAACTTTGGACGTCTGTTGGGTAGAGACTTAGCGGTGACGTTAAAAATTTCGAGAATGAAATTCATAATTCCCATCATACGTTGATGCTTATTATTATGTTTAAAAAAATAAATAGTGCAATTATGTCTCTTTTATAAATTTCTAACTACATTTCATTACTAAAAATTAACATCTCGTCAAGTATACAATAAAAGGTACATATAACGAACATTACAATAAATAAGATAATTCTTATAGAAGAGTTTCTGGAACTAATGGTTCTTGACTTGTTAATAATATGATGATAATTATAACCATGGCTGGGATTTTAAAATAGGAAAGCCATTCAATTTGCATACAGTTCAAACTACTGCTTATCTCTACATGTATGTTACAGAGGCCAGCTTCCAGCAGGGTATGTGTTAAACCCACCATGTTAATGTGACCTAATTTACAAAAGCGTACTCGACACCCACTTTAAAACAGGGGTATTTAAATTATTCTCGTTAAAATATGCTAACTAGTAAAAGTAGTTACATTATGGATTTGTTTTGTTATAATTAAGCATAATTAATTAAGTAGGTACCTATCCACAACGTTGTGCATCTTTTATAATTTATTCAATGTTCAATTGTCTTTAAAACCATTTACGAGTATATGGAAGTTATAAAGATCTCATTCTTGACAAATCCAGGTATTCGTAAAGATTCAATTTCTACACGTAAGTTTATTTCTTCGTAGAGCTCAACAACGTAGCGTAAATGGAAAAGTGATTATTTTCATACCACTTGTTCCAGTACAAATGTTCATTTTCATATATTATGTATATGCACTGCTTATTGTTAACTTCATCTATAAAGATTTAAGTAAAATAATAATCACTCCTACCTCTTACGTAGGCGGCGGCGTATTGCGTAGAACTAGAAGATAAGAATATGCAATGACCAATGTAAATCGATAAAAGGCAGAAATAGTCCACTCCACTGAAGGTTCAAGGTCCAGTCTGACTCACTATCTGATTACAGTACACGTGTAACAATTGTATAATACTTTCATATTAGAGAGAGCTATCTAGCGCAGTGGCGTAGCCAGGTAAAGAATGGCCCGGAATAACAAAATAGGGCCTCTGAACGATGACCGATAAAAACGCCTTGTCTAGTTAAGTCGCAAAGTCACATATTTATGTTGAAAATGTGAGAATTTTTTTAAACTTTAGTTCTACTGAGATTTTCTGTTAAGAATCGAGGGGCCCCCAGGTAGCTCTAGGGCCCTGGGGGCCTCGCACCACATGTGCTAGCTACGCCACTGTTCTAGGGTAGTTTATCTTGATCGTGAACTTCCATTTCAGTCAGTTAAATTACATTAACAACAGTTACTAGTTATTGATTTCATGAAATAACTGGTTTCAATATAGAATTACATCAAACATAATTAATAAGCCATGGCTTCAAGGGCTATTGTAAAACCAAGTATATAAAGCTTCTAAAATATGTATGGATTTCACATCAGTATTGTAAAGAATAAAGATAGACTATCAGTTGAACTTCATCGAGTATTTCAATTATAGGTATCAGGGATCCAAATAAATCTTTAACAACTATAATAAAGCATACAGGATTCTCTGTGAAAGAAGTAAAGAGTTACTACAGTGGCAGACTGAATCTATCTTTATAAATGAAGTGAAATACAATACAGTCTTATAATCTCGCCGCAGTTCTCGTGTCGTAAAAAGTATAATACCTCTATTTTGTCTCGATTTTCTAAACGATTAGTATGCACTGCGAATAATAAGACCCATTCCCACGAAAGCATTGCTCTTTGAAAGGCTGTTGAACTTGTACAAAAATATTACTCGTTATTTTTAAATCTTTATTCCCTATGCTCAAATATATTCCCACTTCTCAGAATTCAAGACCTACTCCTATGTTTAAAGTGTAAATATTAATGTGTATCATTTATAGCTACGTTATATATTCTATTCTGTTGGGTAAATTTTATCTAATACGATAGAATATGCAATTGAGAGTTTTAAATGTTTATTGAAATTAGTACCAAAAAAAGAATGTTTGTAATGCCACTTTTTCTTGGTCTCATTGACACTAGTTTTGATTGTCTCTATTATCTTCAATAAAATTTAAATTTCAGTACATTTGTGTGATTATTATATTGAAACGACGCAGAAAACCATTATTTTAAGAACCTCTAGAATAATTTTGATATAAGTTTCCATTGAATGAAGATAAAATTTTAATATTTAGTTTAATGCACTTTCTGAAGCCAGCGAGGAATAAAATAATTAGGAAAGTCTGCGCTAAAGCTTCTGAATTATGTATCGCATTCAAGTTTAAAAGTTTTATATTAAAATTTTCAATCCATTAGTAACGAGTTTTAATTCTTATAAAATTTCCACGTTACTGCAAACTTCTTGTATCATATTTCGCTATACTATACGTATTGGAATATGGTCATTGGTCATGAAAAGTTTTACTTAATTTTATTTGACGATGTCCACGACTAATTAATTTGGAACTGCATATTTTCATATGTTTTTTGAATTGTCTTTTTTATCTTTGATCGGTTTTAAACTGTTTTAAAAGGTGGTGTTTTACGGAATTTTCGAAATCCTTTTCATACGCGGCATTACATGATATGTGATGCAAAATAGAAGAATAACGTTAATAAAGTAAATTGGCGTATTCAATTTCGTACGATGTATGGAATTCAGTAAATCGATTCGATTTTACGTAATACAATAAAACAGGAAGATGAGCAAAAACACTAGCATTATGTTACATAACAATTTACTTCGGAAAATACTCAAGTGTATCGCAAGAATCTAAAATGTTCCCCAAATTGATTTACTCTCTGGAGTAACAAATATCTCAACGATTCAAGGGCGAACATTGAAAACAAATAAAAGTTAGACAATACGATTGAAAAGTAAATATCATATCGAAACCACGGAACACTCGACCTGTTTTGATATCCAATGGTTATTTTTGACATCATTTCATAGAATTTCATATTGTGTATAGGAAAAATATACCTAAGCGATGTTTTGAGTAATAGGGATTTTTAATAGACAAATAAAGCAAGAATGTGTTATTAGAATGAATTTAAGAAATTATTTTTGTCTCAAAATACAGCTTCTATGTGTATTGTGTAGTGCCCTCTTATCAGCTAGTGCTTTTAGTAAAAGCAGGAGTCTATTTCATGTACATTTTTTATTGTATTCAGTGAATATATGTAAGATAATAATGGGTTTTGAACAAATAATGTACCTAATACACTATACAATTTTTAAAAGTGATATGCAGGCTTAAAGTCTGCAGGGTTATACATATAAATTTTATAAACACGCAGCTTTATACATATAAATTTTCACGTTTATAATCGAATGGACTTGTCTGTTTTTTCCTGGTTTTTTCCTATCAGTCAGCAATAAGACGGCTCTATTATATCATTGGTTGATTTATCATTTATTCGTTTAGGAATAGAAACAAAAAGATTGGCTTACATTTTCGAGATTACAGAGTCACAATTATTATATCGAATACTTTCGAAGCCAATTCTTACGAAAGATGTTCGAATGATATTATCCTTACGCTATACGCCATTGCGGTGCTTTTCTTTGCCAAAAATATTAAAATTCAAAAGGCTCCGTCCGATCGTGTATTGCACGTTTTATAAGTTCAATGTAAATTCAAAATGTGTGCATGTAAATGGAGAATCAGTGACATTTATGTCTATTAAGTATTGATTTATTGGTGCAGGGATAAAAAATATATTTTTTTGCATTTATAAATAGAAATAATATATCTTACGCTAACGTCTATGTTAATATTCAATTCTATATATACCATTTTGTACTCAAAATTAATAAAATATATGAAATATTGTATGATACTTTTCCTTCGCCAAATATAGTGGTGGAAATAAATTATTGTGTATGTACATATATGTATAAGTAGTATATGTGATATTGTATATGGACATGTATTATTTATGGTAGATATATATTATTATTTTTTTGTTTTCTTGCTATTAATTATTCTTTTTCTGTTCTCGTCCCGCCAATTAGTGATCATTTTGCTTGTTTACCTTTTACCGTGGTTGCCTGGAAGAGATCACTATTAAGGGGGCGCATAAAGCAAAATAACTTTTAGCGCTCTTTTTTTCTCGAGATAAACGTTTGATTTTGTCACGATAAAAGTGGTTTATCGCAGATAAAACCAAAACTAAAAGTAATTACACAAAATGCTCTGACAAATATCTTGCAAATGTTTTAATATAATTGTTTATGAAAAAAAAATCATAATAAGTATTACCATGTCAAGTAGAAAACGTAAAAGTGTGAAAATTAGAGCTAACTTGGTGATTTTTTTTTATCGAGTAAATTTTAATATTTTATGTTTTTGATTAAACAGAATCGTTGAACATATCATCTAGTTTGATATATATTTTATTTTTTAGATTTGGTCTTGCATATTACCAGTATCATCTAATAGAAGATTGGTTATTTTGCTTTATGCGCCCCCTTAAGTGATAAGGCCGCCAAAATAGTTGTACTCTGTTCTATGTGTATTGTGTAAGTAGTTTCTAAGGCTTCTGTACAACTATTAAAGAGTTAAATAAATAAATAAATATTACGTTCTTATAAATGTAAAAGCTGACTGCAAATTTTAGGATTTCTCACTTATCGATATATCACATTTAGCACACAATAAACATTTTTGTTAATTAGGCAGAATTAATTACACTGTATTTATTCAAATTAGGTATATAATATATTTAGCATCAGCTTGTCTTTTTTCGAAGAACCAACCAAAAATATGACAACGGTAAAAATTTGGCAAGCTTTTAAAATTGTTAACTAAGTACTAACTAACTAAGTGATTCATTAGCAATTTGTACATACCTATACTCAAAGAAAGAAACAATTATCGTAATGAACAGAAAGTAATTACGTAACCTTTCAAGTTCCAAGATTTAACGTTCACCTAGACCCCAGAGAATAGTTTTCTAGAAAGAAATAACCGATTTGCAATTAAAAACGACGCGTTGGACGTAATTAATTTTTCTTCTATTTCCATGCAACTATTTTAGTTTATTAAGAACTATGTAGTTACTCTGTATTGCTACTAGATAATATTATCATAGTATTTATACTACATAATATGGTATTATGTTATCTGTGCTACTAGTATATTATTATATTATCTATGGCAATGTTGTACGGATTGTATGAGGCGTTAGCAAACGATGAAATTGAAAATTGTAAGCATATAAATTTCAAGTAAGCAATTGATTGTTATTGTTCAATTTATTTTTGTGAGCAGTGTATCTTTCGTCATTGTTTCTGCCCTGTCTGAAACAGTTGAATAGGTATTTTATATTACACAGTACCGGTTGGTATATTTATATGTAAATTATATTATAATTTATATCTTATATAAGCCGACGGCTTCGCTTGGGGAATGGATCATATTGCGAAAAGAAAATTTGAAAATTAAATAAAAAAAAATTTATGCCCAGTAGATACTTTTTACTTAATCTATTGTGATGTATCTACAAAAAGAAACATTTTATACGACAGACAGATATTCCCTTACAAGTAAAGATAGCAAACGTCGAATGTCTGAAAAATAATTTTATCCGAAAGGTCTGAAATGTGTTCTTTCACGCAAAAACTATAAAAGCAATTTGGCTGAAATTTTGTATGCGGATAAATTGTGGCTAGAAATAATATTATTATAGTGGGTTTTTATCAGCATAAAGTTTTATCTTGTGGTATATCCAAATCATGTCTTGAATAAACTGTGAAAATTTTCATGAAATTCGCACTTTGTAAGAAATTTTTCGTAACTAATGACCAAATTTATAATTAAAATTCCTCGCTGTGTTCTTAAATATAACTCTTTGATATAATTGCATTTTACATTAGTGGAGATGAGTCTAGACAAGTAAAAAGTATTACATATATTACAGTCTGGGTATAAGTGTTTGTAAACACTATTCTTTTTGTCTGTATGTCACTGTCAAGTTGCTATTAAAGATAAAAGCTTTGGGTAAAATAGTGAAACATTAACATTTAACATTAACATTTGAACCTATAGGTGCATTCTTTTATGGAGATTAAAGACTTTGAGTTAATTTAAATGACGCAATTAATAAATCGTTAAAAGTTATCCCAAATAAATAAAAATAAGTATTAAGGCTAAAGTCACATGAAGACGGGACGTATAGTTCTCGATAGGAAGGCTGCTGGCCTGTGCTGCTGGCTGATATATTTTATGATGCAAAGCAACATCCATCGGTGAAACCAAGAACTAAAACCATAATAAATACGAGCAATGTTATTTGTAAGGATTGTGTACCATTACGCAAGTCTATTTATTCTAATACTTTGTATTTTGCGTAAGCACATAATATGAAAGATAAAAATTAAAGCTTCAAAGTTATTCAAGCAAATGCACGATTTTTCGCTCGTTATACAGACCAGTATTAGTTGATCCGCAAGAACATTTATAATGGACGGGAGAACAAAGGCACGTGGGACTTATCGTCGAGTATAGAGGTCTATGTATATTGGGGACCATTAGTCCGCGTTTTGTTGATACAGCTTTAGCTAAGCACATGTCGCAAGCGTTGAATGTAGAATACGGTATAAATATGGCTGTATAGACATTACCTTTTGTTGGTTTATAAATAGAATTTGTAACTTTGTTTACAAAGTTTTAAACCTCGTAACACGTTAATTATTTTTTCTTATTTGGGTATATTTCGTTACCAAAAGAAGGTTTAGCAACCACAATCAAACTAGAACACAAAACGGGATGTTGAATTATAAAATTTCAGAATTTCATAGTATGTATGTAGTATAAGAAAAAATAAAGAAAAACAAAAGGATTTTCCCGTACCGGGAATCGAACCCGAGCCTCCTGGGTGAAAGCCAGGTATCCTAGCCACTAGACCATACGGGAGTTATAAACAATGCCAAAATACCACTATGGTTATTGCAGAAGCGACATTAACGTGTGATATTAATGTATAAATTTAATTATTTTTGGAAATAGACGTCTTATTTATTATTATTCGAATTTTAAAGAAATAAATACCGAACAACGTAACAATAAAATACCGAAAAATGTTCAATACAATTTTTTAAAATTAATTTTAATGAAATGTTATGATTACGTAATGAAAATTTTCAATAATAATTAATCAATTATGACGTATTTCGTTAATCAATATCGAATTCTACATTAAATTACTTTACAGAGTTAAAAATTTGAAATGCCTATGAAAATATTAAAATTGAGTGCCTAGCGCCATCTATGATATTATTCATGAACTATGTATTTGTAATTTGCAGCGCTGTTTGCGAATTTTTTCTGTTTTATTTTAGAACAAAACTTGATTTTGTAGTAATACTATTTGTTATCACTAGATGTCATTGTTGTCAAAAATCGCTTCATGAATGTTTACCTACATTGTGGAGTTTTTTTTTCAGATTAAATTCAATCTCCACAGCGCAGATAATTTTACGATTTACCTATTTTCAAAATAATGATAACATTAATTTAATATCTATTATTTGATATTTCCATTATTTAAAATTAGATTAAAGATTATTTTAATTAACTCTTGTAGGTATGTATGAAATTTTTTTAATTGTATAATATAATTTGACAGAATACATAAACTATTATGTATTCTGTCAAATTATAGGGGGGGCTTCTACCCCAGTCTAATTATAGCGTTTAGCTACTAAGCTAAACGCTATAATTAGACGGGGGTAGAAGCCTTTAAAAATAATGAAAAGATAAAAAAAATCGCAGT
>CAJQZN010010138.1:0-16148 GCA_907164685.1 Colias eurytheme | reverse complement strand
AATTCGAGTACAGTGGACAAGTCCGCTTTTGTTCCCCAGCTCCTCAAGTAAAACCTAGGATAAATAAAGAAAGGTAGATAAATTAAATATTATTAAAGTAAAGAAACAAGAAAGTATAGTCCTAGAAATAAAGATAGATTAGATATCGGTAGATGTAGGAGAAGATTAAAAAAAATGTTGTGTGGTTTTATGAAACCACGGTAAAAGTGAAACTGTTCGAACGCTTCCGAATTCTGCTTTGTGTAGCGCATGTCGCGCGACGGTCGGCTGCCGAGTAGGTATACCTACTCGGCAGCCGCGATACACGCGACATGCGCTACACAGACCAAAAAGTTTGAGACGATGTAATAAAAGTTTCACTTTAAAAAAAGCGAGAAAACTTTAAAAACGATTTAATACTGAATCCAGTTGTTTGTCAAATTACAGCTTATAGAGATAATATCACCTAACTAGTGACAGCCCTGCCTGGTAAGATCCTTACAGTTAGGTTGAGGCCGAAATGCGAAGAGTCGCAGAGCGGCCGCGCGACATTACGGCGCGACACACGACACATTAGCGACATCGCGCCAATTACCATCACCTTA
This sequence comes from Colias eurytheme, assembly GCA_907164685.1. Taxonomy (NCBI): domain Eukaryota; kingdom Metazoa; phylum Arthropoda; class Insecta; order Lepidoptera; family Pieridae; genus Colias; species Colias eurytheme. Next base: position 15,564 of record CAJQZN010010138.1, on the reverse strand, counting down.
CTTTTAGCAATTTGAGAAAGAAAGAAAACATTTACCGATGTAGAGTGCAATAATTATGTGAATAACTATTATGCTTGGTAAAAATAGTAGAGTAGGTAAAAGAGAGTTTTTTTTTTATTTTTTTCACCGAAATAAGCGATAATATGGACTGTGGAGCTAGTTTTATTTTGACGAGAAGCTAGTATAGGCACATCAAATAGTTTCTACGTATAGGTACTTCTTACATCTAAGATCGTTTTAACCTTGCCAAATCCAAATTAATAACTCAACCAGAAATAATTATGTACTCAGTTAATGAGGAGGTCATTGTACGAGCTGGGGGAGGGGGGAGGGGGGGATGGCGTGACGGTTCGTGAGCTAGTTATTAGCTGGTGAAAGTGCAGGATTTAATTCTCGTAATTGGGCGAGTGTGAGCTTTATTTCATTTTTCAGGTGCAAGCGCACAGCGGAATTACATCTTATTTTTAAACGTACATTGATGAAGTACTTATAATCTCAATTATTTTTGTTACGAATTGCAATTAAATATTGTTACTATGAAGATAATAAAAGCGTCCTCTGGGCAGTAATGTAGCGCAATAAACAGAAACACAAATATAAGTTAAAAACAAACATACCAACATCTTCCCGTGGCTATGTATTCGTAGAATTGTTGGTATTACATTCATCACATCTCCAAATATAAAAAAAAAATAGTTAATTATTATCATCAGATACCACCAAAATGCTATGCCTTGCACCACCCCAAAAGTTTTTGTTTAAACGGAAAGCTATCACGCAGCTGAGTGAGCCGCGTTTGATGTTATTCCTCCTGTTGTTCATGTATTTATTGCTGTCTGATTCTTTATCACGTTTTATACGGAATTTTAATTCAATTTAAGTACAATTAATAGTTACTTAATTTATTAAAGAAATGTTCTCTAAAATAAATCTTAGGTAAAAATATACCTACCTAAAAAACGATGACGATGCAATCTAATCAATAAACAAATTCAATAAAATAAAATAATTAATCTCGTTCATTAATCTTGAATAAGAATGGAAAATAATGAAGTCTAATAAAAATAGGTACCAATGTTAAATCATACTTAGATACATTGTAAACTGACTCTGTTTAATTTTATTTTAAAACATTTAATTCTTTAATATCAAGTAGACATTAAAAATGAGCATTGCATGTGACGGTAATAATCGCCGACCACAGACAGTGTCGTGAGGCGCGCATTACGAGACGTGTCCATTTATCTCATCACAGCATCATCAATTAGGACTTGCACTAATTCTGCTCCAACTCGATCGCCATCTTATCCGCTCCATCTGTATTTGCAAACATAGAAACATGGCTGAGAATAATTGGTGATTTCATTAATCGCCTGGTTGTAAGGCATTTTTAAATGTTTTTTGATTAGCTTTCGAATATGTAATAGGGATGTCACTTTGGATTTATCTTGGTAATGTTATAATTATTAACACAAACATACATACACGAATACGTTAGTGTACAGATAGTTGTAAAATCGAAAACACATAAAACAATGAAGTCGTTGATGCATTAGATAGAACGATATTATAAAACTTTCCGTCGAAAACAAACGAACTAGAATAGTATAAGGTAAACAATGAACAAGAGTTCAGCATTGATATAAACAATGATCCAGAGTTGACCCAGTTAAAGTGCAAGGAGCATTGTATGGAGGTGGTCCGTTTTAGCAATTCATAGCAAATCAGCGCCAGATTACAATATTCGTGTCTCGTTAGAGAACGCACCTAACAGTGCTGAGTTATCAGAGTAACCCACATGCCCCATAAATATGTACGGGGCCAATTTGCTTGCATTTGTTGACTTCGGTCGAACTGAGCTGAATAGCAATCGCTTGTGTTGGAACATTGGAACTTGGAAACGGGATGCTTTGGAATTCGGATTTGGATCAAACTGTACTCGGCTATTTTGTAATTGAAATTAAAGGTGAAGGTACAAAGAGTAGAGCTTAAAGTGTAATGACATTCATTGCTGTTAGGGTTGTTAACTTCAATTAATTACTTCATTCGCTTTTTCTTCATGCGATGCATCATAATAATTTTAATATGAATTTTTCAATGTTTGTCCATTTTGTTATTGATACCTGTTTATTTAACAAATAACTTATTTTTTTTAATAAACTAATGTACCTACCCAAAATTGCCCTAGTATAATAAAATATTTAAATTTTTAAGACAATATAGAAAACAAATACAAGGCTTCCTCTTCTGACAATAAAAGTAGAATATAAATTAGTGGCAGCCCTACACAACAAGCCTCCAGCGGCTCACAGCGCAGGGTCGGCACTTTCGCGATCTTTATTGGCTTAACTCGACTGCGGAGCGCAACTCACGTCCGACCTGATGCTAAATTATTTTAAATTTCACGCTACGCTTTAAAGCAAAACTATATTTTATCTATGCGAAATGGCCGATTGTTTCGCGGCAGCTTCAAGTTAACAAGAGAGAGAAATAAATAACATAGTGGTGGAATTTACGAGGCCACTTCACACTAACAGCAATCATTAGAATATATTACTTCGTAAAATAAAGACTATGTTCAAATATTTGTTAACAATTAGCCGCTCGCCCAGGCTAGGCCCGTGCCTAGAATCTAGATATAGGTATAGTAGTAGAAGGAAAAAAAAACCCATGGTCAAAGCATACTATTCTAAAAATTAATAGTAAAATAGTAGCGAAATCTTCGAAACTAGATAGTTTTTATGAACTACTGTCGAGAGCTCTACCACGCCTGCAATAAACTACACCATAAACCCCCTCAATGTTTACCGAGTAAAAACAAAGTCCATTAAAATATTCCACACATACTATATTATAACATTATAATGGACATCCGCTTTCATTCCACTAATGTTTACCATACATGAAACCATATAATTTTAATAACAGTTTTAATTGGGTTATATAATACGCAATTAAAATAATAAACATCTAAACATCGGTGTCAAGCATATTTCATTCCATATACTTTTATTAGAGGCTTTTCCAAGTAATCAGTTTTAATTATGGGAGCCAATTACCAAGCAGGTAGGTTAATATGTAATGTTGTCGCATGTACCTGCGAGCGAACCCGCGGGCTTTCCTTATACGGGAACTTACACGGTTTAGCGTCAGTGTAAATTTATAGTCGCAGGTAATGCTAATGTGGTTTAGTTGGAATTAGGTTAGTATCGAAAAGTTGGTTACCAGAAAGTCAGCGTACAGTAATTAACAATTTGTAATAAAGCATTTGGATACCGTTTTATTGCTCTGCCCTTAGTTATTTGTATTGCAAACTTAACTTTTTGGTTTAAACAAAAACAAAGTTACTTATTTTATACAGTTTTAAGCTAGCAATTTATGTGAAACACTTATTATTTTAACGTACTTTACACATACATTATTCTGAGTCATTTCAACATTATTAAGTCGGTAAGTCAACATTATTAAATCATTTAAGCCAAAGGAACATAGCTATAATATAACCTTATAACGTTCACTTGTTTATACTATTTAATTTTATCTACTATACATTTTTCAGCCACCACTTCTCAATTACGATAAGCATCAAGCTCAAGAGCGCACGAAAGCTGTTGCACAAACACACATTATCTCCAAGTATTTAGAGCAATTGCTAGACACAGCGGATTATTATTATTTCGCATGTTTGTCCATAAGAGAGCGGTTGCTCGGTAACAAAAGAACAGCTAATGTACCACACTCACATCGCGGCTTATCAGCCATCTCAAAACATTTGCTTTTAAGATGCTATCGGCTAAAAGCCTTATTTTAATTAACTTTGTTCGATTATTGGACTGGAAAGGGTAGATCTTGGGTACAGGCTGAGCGGGAGCGATGTCTATGAAAACAAAACATACAGACAATTTTTATGTGGCTAGAATAAAGAATGGGTAAAGTTTGTAAAATAAATAAAATTACAACTCTAAAAAATTTTTTACTTCAACATTAAATTTATGATGTTAGTATCGCTGAAGAAAAATGAAAATATTTTGGTTATAAAAACAATATTATAATTTACAATGCAAAACAATTCTTCTAATTTACAATTCAATCTCTTCTTAATCACTTTGTGTTATCGAGTATCGACTCTACAACTATTTATTCCAGTAGGCAGTAAAACAGAATCCTCCTCTCAGGACAATACTATATTATTTCATTATTATTTCGTTTCGCTAAAAGTCCCGCTCCAGCCAGCTTGTCCCGCGTCCTCCTGCAGCGTGACACGCGGCGTGACGCACGCATTTCCCAACTCCAAACGTTTATCCAAACCGCTCAATGTAAACCAACTCATGTAGAGATCGTTTACCTCAGTGATACGACAAGTTTTCGAACTGGATGTCACCGGAAGGCGTGACATGACAATGACGTAATATTTGCAAAATGAATCGAATAGCCAAAAACACGATTGGTAAAAACGTAATATAATATAAGCGAAATAGATTTTAGAACTTATTTTCTTGGTTTTGTTATGTAAGATTCAATTTAATAATACCTATCTAGATGAAATAAAAATACTATCATTATACAAATGCGCCATTTCAAATCAGAGGTTTTACTGATTGTATCTAGAATATTGTGAGTAAGATTGTGAGATAGAAAAAAATTGCAATAGTCAATACAATTTAATTACAAGAGTGGATTATAAATTATAATTATAATACAGTCAAAACAATCTACCAAAGTGAATTCCAAGTGAGCGATTCTGTGTTGTCTGTAGGTTTGTTTTATTCAATTTTCCGCCTGTCTTGTCTGCAGATTTGCTGAAGCTGACGGTTCATAAGAAGCGTTATTTTTATTGCATTTATTGAGCATTTAAATGTTTTTTATTGAGTTTTATCCGTAAAAAATATATTAGGTATGGTTATAAATTTTACCTACTGAAATCACTGAAATAGAGTGATAAATTGTTATAGATTTTTGGTACTCGGTGTGCTATTAACTTGACTTTTTTGTGGCTATAACAAAGGTTTATTTTTAAGCTATTGCATAGCTTCTATTGCGGGCCTTGAGCGCGGGGACCGAATCCAGAAATTCCGTAACGAAAAAACCTCACGCTCCCCACTCCGACGGCACGGAGGTGTGGCTTGAAGGCATATCATGGAATAGCTTTACCGCGGCAGTCCCCGAGTGCCAGACGTCTTTTTTTTTATTAAATAAAGAACACATCCATAGTCAATCATCACTTGTGTTTGTATAACTTAATGCTCTTGTACTATATCTTTTTTAACACCTAAACAATAATCACATTCAACATAACACAGAATCAAGCCATAACTGGCCGCTATTTATCACCGTAATCCTCGCAATGAGCCTCAAGTGTTTGTAAAGTAGGATAGTTGTCACTTGTCACTTGTCAGCGATCCGTCAGAATGAAAGCGGATATAAAACAAAGGGGAACCAAATGTGGAACGGAGCCGGGTAATCCGTACTTATAGTATAAATAAATAACGGGGTACAAAGAGAAGAGAAACGTGCATTTGTCATCATTTATCAACCAGTTATTCCTTAATATTTTATACTTTGTTTTAAGGCTTTTCTTTTTATTTTTTATCATACAAACATCTATACATGAACCTTATTAATAGATATTAAATGATAATTTCTATTCATCAAATAGAGCCTGGAAAGAAAAAGATAATTTTTCGCATAGTTTCACATTTGAAATTAATCAGACACATTAATAAAAAACCTTTATCTTTAGAGAGTAGAAGATTTAAAATAATAGATTATATCACTTTCATAAAGAGCATACTCCGATATAATCAAGGAAAGGTCAGATACATAATACAAATAAGGCAGTAGTAGTAAACAGACAATAAATGAAATATTATGCATTGAACCTTGTTATTATAAGTATCAACGTTTTAATCAAGTGTAACAGACAGACAGAGCTATTTAGTCCTAATCATTCTAACTAAAACCTGACCGCAGCTATCGCATTCAATTTCACCCTCTTCAAAATAGTAATAACTAGACATCGGATTATATGCATTTGCATATTTGCATATGCAAATGCATAAAACTCTCTAATTACGGCGTTAGTGCATATTATAGCCTTTTTCCCCAATCGTGCATATTTCGTTAAGTATCGGGAGTTTTGATTGGTCGACTAACCTTTATTAGCCAATCAGAACGCTCAGCGAGTAAATCAACCCTATTTTGGCATGGTAAAATGGCAAAAAATTACAAAATGGGCTCCATTTTAAGTAATTTTTGAGCCATTAAAAATAGGGCTAGATTACCCTTTTGGGGCTAAAAACTTAAAACACGGGTCGAATTCCAAAAAAGGGCTAGATTTAGCCCGGAAAGGTCTAAGGTGGCAGCACAGGGCTCGCAGGTGACAAAAGTCACAAATTTGCGCTCGAAAATTTGGTTAAAATGCTAAATTGTATATTGGCACAAAAACTATACTTAATTTCAAGAAAATTTCACTGTTTTTGTACAATCTTTGATTCAAATTTAAAATTAATAAAGGTTTTTTTATTTTTTATTGTGCATATTTTAGGCATATCAGTCGTTTTTAGTGCATATTTCGGCCTTTTTTAGTGCATATTTGCATGCATATTTTGGCATTTTGTTAGTGCATATAATCCGATGTCTAGTAATAACACATCGGACCGGACAAGTCGAAAATGCTTCGCATCGCGATCGCGAGGAGGCCACTGTTAATTAATAAAAAATACGACATCGGAGATTTAATTGATGAGTCACGAGCTCCGAGCCATCGGCGGAATGTGAACGAGCGTTGATTCATTTATTTGTATCCAAATGTAATTTAGAGCCCACCCGCTGTCCCCTTCTAGTTTCATTATCGGGAAAAAATTAATACGCGCTATTTCGCCATTTCTCTGCGGGCTGTCGTAAATACCATATTGTTATTGAAAACTAATCTTGCTTTAAATTATAGTATAATAATGTGTTCAAAATGGTATAAATTAAAACTATTCCAACATTTCAAATCTAACTGTCACTTATAAGGTTAATGACACCATCAAAACAGAGACATCAACATCATAATTTCACCATACCTCATTTTCCTCCTACTACTAACCACATAAATCTATTCCATATTCCTGTAGTAACAGTAAGTAAGGTTCTTGTGAATTATGCATCACGTTTGCGCAGAGCTGTAAGTGTTGTCTGCACATCAGGAGCTGAGCACTGCAGTGATACCGATACCGTGAGCGAAGCCACGAACCTTGTTTATAGCTGAACTCCCTAAACACGAGCGATACGGAATGTATTGTAGTATTTGTGATTATTGTATGTATTTGAAACTATAGCTGATCCGGCCTTCGTAGCGCCTTACAGTCAGTACATGTCTTACCGTTTAGCTGAACTAATTTAGGCTTTGATGATCGATGATACGAAATATATAGTTAAATATATAAAGTATTTTATTATTATGAATAACAACGGGTCACCATGAAATTTGACTTTGATTGCAAAGCATTAAATTTCGTAGTTTAGGTCGTAATTAGACGGAAAAAAAATATATGGCATGAAAAACTTTGCTTTTGTGCTTAGAAGACTGATTGAAGGAAATTTTTAAAAATCTCGGATTTTAATTTTTTATTGAAAATAAAACTATTGAAATAAAAATGTTTATTATTTTTATTAAGTTTTACTATCAAATTAGCTTACAGAGAAGTGGAAAATAACTTAAAAGTGCACACTTTTACTTTTTCTTTTATGTTCATAGCTACTTTCTCTCTATAAACCCCAAATATAGTCGCCCATCATGTTTTCATTGTATTGGCCTTGATAGCGTTGTTCAAAATTCATGATGTCCTGATGGAAACGTTCTCTTTGCTCTTCGGAATAGGCTCCCATATTGTTTTTAAATTTATCCAAATGAGCATGCAGCATATGTACTTTTAATGACATCCTGCAGCCCATGGCCTTAAAATTTGTAATTGGAATTTGCCTTTCCTTCCAAACACCTTTTACAATATCTACAAGCAACATGTGGAGCCCATGGCTTATCTTGATTCCGTACAGGACAGTCAAAATATGCTTCATAGGCTTCACAGAGAACGTGAGATGTCTTTAGTTCATATTTCACGTCTCGAACTTTAATAAATTGACCACATATAAAACAAAATGCATCAGCATCGTATTTGCACTTCCGTGACGACATTTTATGTTATTCTGGGCTTGTAAATAATACCTGATGGTTGTTTACCACTCGGGTGCCATCTAGCGGCACAGTGTAAACGTTAATATCCCACTCTCACCGCGCGGTCTTTTTAAAAAATTAAAATTTATGAAAAAATTGAAAAATTAGTATTATTATTATAACTATCACAAAAGCAAACTTTATACCGAAAAAAGGTATTTTCTTTTCGTTTTTGTGCATAACTAACTGGAAAATAATAGTATAAACTTTAGGACAAAGAACGAAAATTTTTTTGTCGAGTCGTGTAATAATGCAGTTTTGGCTCAGTAGTGAGGACTTAGAACTTCAAATCGATAAGTAGGGGATTTACGACCAGGCTAGTTTGCAATCAATACAATTGTGTGTGTCTATCAATACAAAAAATATCGTTTCAAATTTTTTAGGTGTATTTATTAATTGAACATATTAGTATAATGCCCAGTGAGTTATTAAACGATTCAACTATAAAAAGTTATTTCTAAATCCTTAATGTACTTAAATTGAAGTTAAACATAGTTATAGTTTCATTATATTATCTAATAAGGATTTATTGTTATCATATTTTTCAATGCAATTATTCCTATTTTCATGAAGGAGACAGCAGTGAATAAACAGTAATAACTACTCTATCGTCCTGAAACAAGACGTTTGAAACAATCTATGGACGTTGGAAATTATTCTATGTCATTCATTTATTATTCATAGCTCCTATAAATAATAAAGCAATCATTAAAAGCGATGTGTCTTTATAAATACCGAGTACTTGTTGGGACTGAAGAGCTCTCGTTGAGACGGTAACGGTACTGCCACTACTTGCTGTCCAACACGACTTACTCCCACGGCACCACACGATTACACGTCTCGCTTTGCATACATTGCTGTATTTGATACACGTGAGAATATATGCAGTATCGAGGAGACAGCAATGTACAACACTCACATCGATGTATCATCTATTTGCTCTCGAAAAATTCATGCTTTATATAAATAAGAGTAAAAATATTTGATAAAGTTGTCGAGATTGATTTTGCTTTATTCGAACAAGTGGACTCTCACAGTAGCTTCAATGGGTTGTGTATTGAGAACTGTCAACAGCGAATGTTTGTGGTAAATATTTTTTCAGTGCATCGTTATTATTAGCTCTCAAAATGGTAATTCCAAGTGTACATAGCACATGTTTTTGTATTAAAGTCCACCTGTTTTATATATAAAAGAACGTAAATTTCGAAAGAAAATAAATTGCTCTGATATTAATTAATACGTCAATCAGGCAGTGATAATTAAATGAAAGCCACACAATATCTATTTTAATTTCAATTTGCGCAAACAATTGCGCCAAAGAAGCTGTCCGACTAAAGAATATAATTGATGATCATCAAACAGAGATTTCAAAAGGCACAAATCAATAAATCTCGCCGCGTTGCGCAGCGCGTGACGAACAATTATTTATTCGACAAAAGTAATTAACAAATAATTGCAGAGAATCATTCCTCCATCACGCACCGCTCCACTTCATTGTTATTTATCGTTTTGTCGTTCGCTTTCGACATTCATATTTATTTCGTCGTCTTATCCATCAGATCTGACTTAGCATTTCGGACGAAGCATTGGATTGCGTCGCTCTTTGTCTATATTCATTTTGGCGATATCATCATCACTTTGCATATTAGATGATTATTACCTCGTTACTCGCGTTCAACAATGGATGAATGATTATTTTCGATGCTTGTTTAATATGTCATAATTCCCATCGATAGCGAATTACAAATCCTTTGTAATGGAAAGAATTATGTTATTTTATATGTATGAATCTAGTATCTGTAGAACCTAACTATACTTAACACATTATATATAAACGTGATTAATTAAGTCAGACATTTTCCAAAGAAGACTATGCAGGGTATCGCAAGAACGTGGTGAGGTGCTGGCCCAAGCGCGGCTCCCTGCGGCGGCCCGAGACGTGCAAGTCAAACTATTCAGGTTACAAATTTTGTGAATTTAAATAAAAACAACACAAATTTACTGACTTTATCTCACTTAATTGGTATTTACTTTTAAATTAAAAGGCACTCACTTAGCTCGGGCTAAATAAATGCGGGTATCTGTGCAGGAAGTTAGTGAAAAACGAGGAAATTAATTGGCTCATGATATTAACTGGAATAAAAAATAATATATAACATCGAGTGAATTGATCGATGAAAAACCAAGTAGTTATTTATTCTCACGACAGCAAAAGTAAGATAGAAAATCGAGAGTTATATAAATTTTCAAATGAAATCCATCTCATAAATCTATGAGTTGGTCCAGCGCAGGACACGCCAAGGTTTACTGCTCCATTATTATTGATCACATTCGCATTCTGATCATTTGTATTTAATTGTATGTTATTTATCGACATGTGGCTTACGCGTCCAGTTTTTACTTACATTTGATTTAATTTACCTCATTACATTCCTTCACTGACTTTACATGACTTGGTCTTATTGATTCCGTAGTTTATTTAACAAGGATATAACGTTAAATGACTACTTAAATACAATTCAGTAAAAATCAGCTCTTAATCTTAAAATGCTGTAACATCAATCACGATTATAAATCCCAATGCGCAGGTATATTGTAAATGTGCAAACTGTTAATTTTAATATTCTCTTGAGATACCTAAGTTAAAACAGGTACGACAACATTTATACATACTTCTGACATATCTCTAAAGAGAAGTGATCATACAATTAATGTGAATCAGCATCTTTATAATAGACTTTACATCTCTGAACACAAATGTATTAATAATACTTTAGGCTCCGCTTTCAACACAATATTAAACATTATTATGTTGATGTACCAGATCAGTTACAAAACGCATTTACCGAGCTACACGCAATGGTTCCAGCATCCGAGGTATGCCGGTTGCCGGTTGCTGGAGCACAATTAAAGGCGTCTCGGCTTATCTGCGCGCGCAGTATCGCCGGCGACGATATCAAACACTATTTGAATACAATGTTCATCCGCGAAACCATAAATAATATAAATAATTCATCGCGCTTGTTCTCGCGCCGCAAAAAGCACCGACGGGACTCGAACCCGCTATGTTTTATTAATATGAGGGTATTACGGACACAGATTGAGAAGATAATGATGTCACAGTGATTTGTAACTACACTAGTTTGATAAAATGCTAAGCGAAATAACTATGTATGAGTTGTTATTGAACCTAGTGCCTAGGTCTCGATTGTGGCTGGAATAATGGGACGAGCGCTATCGCCGACAAGTGCTCGCTGGCAGGGCATGGCTGCCGGCTGCGCGATCCGACTACATCGCTTTGTGAAATTATATTTGCCTCAATTATTTACAAATGCAACATCTTATATTCAACTCCGTTTATGCTGCATTAAAAATAAATGATGTTTTTAAAGGTTTCGAAGAAAGATACAATCAATTAGATTTTCTTGTTAAACATATTCTGTAAATGATGATATAAGTAACAGTTCTTAACTGGCCTAGTAAAGGTATCGCCGCAGTAAAGCAAAGGACCCAGATTAAGCTCCCACGTTATTATTTAAAGCGAAACTAGATTAGCTACACATTAGCTTAAAAAAGAGAAAAAAACAAAAAGACTATCGAAGAATGAGTGCAAAAAAATTGGGGCAAATTCGAGGTCACGATAGCTGATTGTGTATTTAATAAGCTTATAAACATTGAGATCAGCTTGCAACATAATCGCTTAACAAAATTGAGAACCACGAAGATCGTGTATGTATGTGTGTGTGTATTGTAATTATGTCTGTTTCCGCGTCACGCTACCGCCGCGCCGCGCTGCCGCCCGCCGATCGCTCCGCTATGATCTGTTGAGAAAACAATATTTTTAATTGATATTAAGTGATATTAAGCTGATACGAATATCTTGAAGTAGGTAGCTGATACGAATACCTACTATATGAGGACATTTTTGGGACGGTTAATTGGACTGAAAGAAAGAAAATTTAAAGGAAATTAATGGGAATGTATGAATTTCTAAGAACAATATTTAAAAGGTATCAAATATGAAAGTTTCAAACATTTTAACAAACCTGGATGAAAATATATACTGGATATTTTTCGTTATTATTTTCTGTAGCATGGAAAAACCAATAGCTGAACGTGCCTGACTTCCCATATATGGAAAATACATTCAATGTTTTATTTTTGATACTTTACAGAACCAAGTGGAGCATTGTGCGCAGGCGCATTTAATAACCTAATAGCAGGGTCTCGGCTGAAGCGCGATGATCGGCCGCCATCGCGCACGCTCTCCCCAGACCCCAACCTCATTTACCGTAACTTCGCGTGATACTCCCAACGTTAAGCCTAACATTATGTTCTGGCGCCTGGCTTTCCACATTCCTAGGTGGGAACGTTTTCTAGAAGTACTGAGAATCTAGGTTCTCGAAACAATATCAGCGTGTAGTCAAAGCACGTCATAGTTCAATGTCTAGAAGTTAAAAAACAGAAGTAAAATATTATAAAATATCTATTGAAAAGCTTTCACAGTTCTGTTATAGATGGTGGTATAGGTTACTCTTATGCAGATTTTAGTATAGTAAGTAACAAGGATAAAATATAGACATTACGACACAATATCATAATATTATGTCCAATTAATATAATCCATAAGGTCTGCGTCCGCGTCGCACACCTGATGATATATAAATAATAAAGGAAAATAAAGCTATACATGAAGAATAGTATCATTAAAATGATGAAATTAAAAGTATATATTATAGCAGTAAGGTATACTAGTTATTGTCCGGTGGGTCGCTTCGCAATCCGCACTTAATTACCTAATAGTAGGTTCCGTGCTCGAAGCTCCGTGATTGACCGCACCGTTCAACTTTCGGGGATCCGCAGTTAATGTTCTTGATATTACTTGTTGTAAAAGATTATACACAGGTTTTTGAAGAAGATACTAAAATGATATGGGAAGTGCTAACAATAAGCCAAAAAGACAATAGTGAATAGATAAGCTGATGAACAAGATGTCCATTATAATTGTGAAAATATGATGAAATGGTATGCATTAGTATTTTTCACATAATATAATTTTTACTAGCCCCGCTAAGGTGTAGGACGCAGGTTTGAATCCCGCCTCGTGATCAATTTTTTAGTATTCTTTAAAAATGTCCACATTAGTATACAGTATTAATAGGTACTTACCACAGCATACTTAACAGTTCTAAAGTTCCTATACCTAGTCCAAATGAAATGTGTGAATATGAAAAAGCTACAGAACCCATATCTCACGGCGCGGCTCGAGCGCGACATCCGCAGCGATCGGCCGCAACTTGTTATTACGAACGAGTTTCATTGTTTAATCTCCAGCCACTCCAGCTATACATTCGTGTTTGCGGCCACAACCTTCTGTATTGTGTACATCAAAGTATAAGCTCCAAACTCTATTATTATCATTATTTTTACTGAAGTCTGCTGGCAGATTATTTGACTAGACATATTAATCTTTAGACTGCTAGTTAGAAGGGAAAACTTGTGTTTGAATTTTGATATTCTGCTAAAGTATCTTTTGTAGTTGCAGATGTAAGTGAGGATCACAGCAAGTAATAAGAAATTCAAATTCAACAGCGGATGCATCTGGCGTCAGACGTTAATCTGTATGTGAATTGTACTTGAGCAAAAATCAAGTAACAATAGTGTATTATCCCCCAGAAAATAATAATGTGAAGCAACATCCAACTGCATGAGTGGTTACATAATTTTGTACTCATTTTAAATGTTATTATAATTGTTTTTGTTTCCCTATAGATACCATTAGAATCATGTTTCCCCTAACAAAATGTCCTCTATCTTTAATTTAAGAGTTTAAATGCTTTCTCTCTAGATCTTCCAGCGTGTAGAACGATCGAAGCGAATGTTTGACCATGTTCAAGTAACGTGATCGCATGTGAGGATTTATCGAAGTTTCCTTAATCCCGATCGTTAGCTCTTGTTCGAGCCATTAAAGTGCTTTATTGGCCAGCCTTCGCGTTAATTGTTGTTAGCTTTGTCGAGCATTTGTCATTCTAACTCGTTTCCAATCTTCTTGCATCACGTTACATGGCGTCGAATTTGTCTTGATTCTTTTAATGGTCTTTGTTTGAGCATTATTGTAATTGAATATGAGTGTTGTTTTGATTGAGTTCATTAATAAGCCGAATTTGACGTACCTAAATAAGAGTATTAAGTTATATTAATGTTAATATAGTGAGAGTATCATTTTAGATACAAGTGTCGAGTTGTCTTCAAAATTTATAAGATAAAGAGTTAATTTGAGTTTTTTATAGGTTTGTATCATATTACTTATATTTTGGCTATCAAGTTATATACGAAATTAACGTTAATATATTATTATGTAGAGCATAAAATCATATACAACGCACAATCCTACACAAAAACTCATAAAACATAACAAAGGAAATGCCTCAAATGAAGCATGTTTTTGTAAACTCGTGAAACATTACATATCATCCAACAGCAAGCTCCATGTCTGCAAGTCACTGCATTTAATGGACTCGCATCCTGCAGCCCGCAGCCCACTGGGTACCGACGGTAGACGGACAAACAGACATTATTTTGACACATTGCTTCATACCTGGGAACTGCGTGACTGCCGAGATTGTAGCAGGTGTTTCGCTTTTGTTTTAAACTTAATTTTTGTGGAACCCCATTTATTTATTCAAAAGAAAATTTCGAATTTTATGCATCAATATCAAATGACAGGTATATTTTTTGATAGATCTCATAAAGTAGTTTTAATTTATTCACAATGATGAATATTGATGGAAGTTTTTGATGAAATCGTCCTTATTTTATTTATATGCTATTGACATTTTTATATAAAGATTTATAATGTTCATGTTTATTATCTACAAAACAAATCTCGTGAGTTGAAAGAGCGGTATTCTGCCGATCATTAATTCTAAATTCATGGACTTTTTTAATAATCTTCCTGTTTTTTTTTTATTCTACAAACTGTGTATGTGGCTTATTAGTGCAAACAATAATTAGTACATAGCTACGTATAAGTGTTCCCATCCTTAAATGGTATTGATTAAGTTGCAAGTAATTTTATATTAATTGCGACGATTATATTTGATGATGATTAACTTTATAGGCAGTTTATGGGCTTTCGTAACTTATTCTACGATGTATTTCCTTTTACGTCAGTTGAGACACGATCAGTTTACATGTAGTTTGAAAAAACTAAAATACACGCTTATTAGTTAAATCGAGTCTCAAGAAATTGCTTACAAACAAACATACAGGTGAAGCTAATAAAAGCATAGTATTTTTTAGTGTTTCATTTTACGCGAGTAGGTATATTATTTTAGAAATTAAAG